>VMBQ01002118.1:11898-104675 GCA_007657795.1 Dreissena rostriformis | reverse complement strand
CCCCCGCCTATCCCAAAAATTCCTTGAATTCCTACGTCCGTTTTTAATTATTTTTAGTAGTAAATGCACTAGTAAATATGGCGTCGATACTTAATAAAACATACATGTATATGTATCCATTGTGTGAACTCAAATAAGTACATTTCACATACCCGCACACAATGTTCTTGTCCTTTATTACAATTTCACGTTACTTGTTCAGATACTTGTCTATCTATATATACTGCTAATCGCCACAACAAGCATTTCAAGCAGGCGCGTGTCAGTGCTAGAAAATTAAAAGAAGAAATGTATAAGAGATAAAAAGTAATACATAATGTATTTGTGAGACTTAAAAACAAAGATGAAAGTGTTAATTAAAAGAAGAAATATACAGATAAAAGGTTAAAAATTAAATACTTGTACATGTAATTTCAAACAAAACAGTAGTTATAGTAATACTATTACGCTAGCTCTGTTGCATTTTTTTAAATAGAAAATTATGAGAAGACATATCTATTATGAAACGTTAGCCTGATTCATTCACCAGTATATTAAAGAACAATTGTTTCGAACGCCAAGGCTTGTTGTCACACGTTCGAGTTCTTTGGTACAGAATACATGGCACTCGAAGAATTTCGGGACTATTTTAGAGAACGCTTTTAAAGAAGTGTTCTCCCGATGTTTAGCTTCGTGACATTGGAATGCATTTAGCTTCGTGACATTGGAATGCATTTAGCTTCGTGACATTGGAATGCATTTAGCTTACTCTTATTTATTTTAGCATGATTGCATCAAAGCGTAATGCTTTTTTAGACAGACTCCGCTTCGTGGACATAACTAGAGCTTGTCACAGTAGTGACGTATGACCGCGACGCCGATTGTCCTAATATTATTAGTATATGTATTAAGTTGTGAGAATAATGTTATAGATAGTACATGTTTAGAAAGGACAGAGCATCATTTTAGGACTTTTACCATAGGATACTTAACCCTTTTAGCGCTGGAACCGGATTTTGAAGGCCTTTGCAAACAGTTTGGATCCAGATGAGACGCCACAGAACGTGGCGTCTCATCAGGATCCAAACTGTTTGCTATTCTGATAGTGGTCTTAGAAAAAAATCGAAGAAAATGCTAATTTTAGAAATTCAGCAGACGACATTTTAGCAGACGACAAATTTCCCAGCATGCAAAGGGTTAAATTTGCACTTGGCAACGCCATGCCATACGTATTAATCATCTTAATTTTTAAATAAAAGGAGTTGCTGTTTCGTTGACGTGTTAATGTTTATGGACAGAAGGAACCATAGACATCCACTTAGAATCCATTTTACACACCTCTGTCTATTTTATAGGGATATACCAAGTAGTTGTTATAGCGGTGCTAACATTTCCTTCCTGATGTTTTTAGTTTCATTTCGTCTATATTTTGAGTCTTTTGGGGGTAGTTCTCATTGCGCGGGAATCGAGCCCGAAATCTCCTTATAGATGAGGCTGATTCCATATCCGTTTAATAATCGTAATTGTATATAATAACAAACACAGTAGTTTATGTTATTGCATTTAATCCCAACTGGTTGATTGAGAGCAGTTTTCGTCCGCTCCATAGCAATAATGGAATTAATGACACTTTTTGGCATGTCATACAATACAGTAAACGTCGCAAAATATCTTCACATTTAATAACACTATACACATTTGTTTATATGGACATGTAGAAAACATAAATTACGTGTGAAATATACAAACAAAATCACTGGAAATATTTACGTCGTGAAATGAAATTGATTCATAAAAACAACAGTGAAATTAACGTACACATTTATAATACACTTTATACAAAAATTAATTTAAATTGTAAATCTATTAGCTACAATCTCAACCGTTGTAACAACAGTATTGACTTGACTTTATACGTACTGGCAAATGAAAACGATATGTACAATAGCCATATTTCTCATTTTAAGTAACAAACTATTCCATATAATTTTGGAATGTAATTTCGACCAATACGTGTTATAGTTTTTGTCTATCCGACATGTTTTGTCTTATAGAAATAATGAAAACATAATAACTCCAACAATTCGATACAAAAAAATAAAATCAATGAACATTAAGAAATATATTTATATGTGTTTGATACACTATCAATGGTCTATACCGCAGTACCGATTGAAAACACGAAAATCTATGTAAGGAATGTTGAAAAATTGGTAATGTGAGAAGTGAACAAAAATAAACTCTAAAATGAAATTAAATATCAATATTGGACATTTGTGAACACATATTTCTTGATATCGTTACATTAACAAAATCAAAACAATTACAATAAACGTTTGTCGAAGATGATCAAGATCATTCTACTGTTGAGTCATTCAGACTGATTGTCAAAATCAAAATCATTTTGGTTAAGCAGGTGTTCACCAAATAAACTGTGTGTAGATTTTGTTTTATGCCGATCGTCAATGGTTTGGTGAACACCGCTCCCACTTTACTGTGAACTCGACTATTCACAGTTACCTACATTCTACAGCACTTCGGAAAGTTCACAGTTCACGCCGCATACCCTGGTCGCCGTCCCTTATATATCAATCTCATACGGTAACGTCGTCGTTCTGACGCGTGACGTCAACGATGACGTCACAGTGGACGTCACGGGATTCGTCACTCTGTCCCCAGACCGTTTCTTTTGGCAGTAATAAATAATCACAACATACAAGTAAGTCTCTCGCCGTGTTTCATAAGTTACAAAACCTGGAATTTCGGCCAAGAGGAATCCTTGTATTCTAAGCAGTCGCCGCCGGGAGGACGGGACAGGCCTTGTGCCGACGGCAACGATGAGTATTGGTTCGAGTAGGAATTGGACATGCTGTTCGCCTGGTTCGAGTGCATCACCGGAATCTGCATAGGCGTCAGGTAGTCAGAGTTACCGTAATACGAGGAGGGTCCGTAGTTTTGGGCGTAGCCTCCGTGCATGTTGCTCATCGGATAGCCGCCCGTCCGCTGCATGCAGCTGTTCTGGTACATGATGTCGTTGACGGGCGCGATGGAGGCCGGGCTCCAGATGGACGTCGGCGCGTTCATACTTCCGTTGCTCAGCGGACTGGACACCGGCGGCGATTTGGAGTAGCCACCGACGGGCGAGATGGATGGCGGCGGTGGAGATTTCGCCTTCTTTGGGGTCGGTGACTTGTTATTGTTGCCTTCCTTTGCCTTCTGCTGTTGGCGACATTTGGCACGGCGGTTTTTGAACCAGACCTGAAATGTTTAACATTATTTTTAATATTTTGCTCTTTTGACAGCTGCCGGAATTTCCTCAAAATGCATTAAACCGTTTATTGCCTGTTTGTTAGTTTAACACCCTTCTCGTCCGATTACATCGGTATCAAATTGTGCTGCCAAGCGTTTAAAATATTTCTTTTCTGTCCCTGATTATTAGCATATGAATGTAGTTTACCGTCGTTTTGCGTCACTATCCCTTAAGCGACCGACCTGGTTTGAAATTGAAATATCACTTATTTCATATCGATCCATATTTCAGATGAGAAAATCAATTTTCTATGTCATTTCCCCCTCTGAATACAACCACAACTACCACCTATCGCGTGTACTGCGTGACTTTACGAGAAAAAAATGTCGTCTGTCTTGAAATGAGAGATAAAAAACGCACCTGTATTTTTTTAATTCTTCAATACTAACAAGTTATAAAACATTCTATGAGCGTTGCTTTATTGCCTTTAAAATTAATTACAACGCAAAGGCGAAATGCATATCAAAATAACGCTTTCACGTGAGTTAACATTTCTCCATTGCCGTTTCCGTTTCTAAGAAATCGTATTTGATATTAATTGGTGCGAATGTTACCACCCCAGTTTCGTAAATTGCCGTTCTATGTCGAACGTGCGTCCAACATCGCGCATTGCTATGCCTGAAGTTGAATAAATCGGAAGGACAGGACCGTGTCACAAGTGACGTCTGCTTTCATCCTTTTGCGACGGTGTCGTCTGCATTTAACACATGTTTTGTGATATCTCTATTCATTAGCGCGGTGTTTTCGTACTTCTCTTAGCACGTGAATAGTTCCAGAGCAAGTGATTAAAGGATTCCTGACGTTAATGGATTTCGGATTACAATCTTTCGTTCGTTCATAGATAGTGTTAATCGGGTAACATGCAAAATCAGTCCTAAAAACGGGTTTTTTTACATAAAAAGTTGCTCTAGGCACTGTAGAATGAACTAAATGTACTTAAAATATTAAGACATATATGTCTTAATCATTTAGGCAAACACAAAAGTAACACAGTGAAAACACATTTAATTATTGCTTATTGATTGACTAAAGTTAATTAAGATTTTGAAGAGAAATCAAAAACTTCATTTCGAGATTGTAAAAAAAATCAATATTAGTTCTCTTGACGCTTCGATCATTTGTTTGCAAACTCGGCAAATATTTTCGCGCATGATATGGGTTAATTAAATAGTGGTCAGACGACATTTTCCGTTTGGTCACTCGTGGGGAAGTATTAATTTGACAGTCTTTTCATGAGAAATCTTGAAGGAAATATGGCTGTTTGGACATCGGTTCTGTTTACCCGTTAAACCAACAAACTTGTCAAAACAACCATCGGCAAAATCGTGCGTCTTTCTTAAAGTTCTTCTTGTAATGGAATTGGAAAATATTTGCCTTACGTTCGTAAAGATGTTGTCATTTTCAAACAATACACCTTTCTACTGGCAGAGCAAGCATTCATTGAATGTTATACTTGTTGTTTTATTCTTTCCAGTTCTTCTACGAAATTCGCATTAGTTCATTTAATTAGTTTCAACAAGTTTTGAGCAGAACTAAATCCAATGAACTCACAAGATCAGAAGTTACATATACATGTACTTTGAAGATAAAATTAAACTTTTTTGTATCTTTTTGGAATGTTGTGAAAGTAAAATAATTTAGAATGTTCAGTAAAAGACAAAAGACGAGTTTTTTTTACCTGAACGCGAGATTCTGGTAGGCTGATTTTCAGGGCTACTTCTTCGCGCATGAATATATCGGGGTAACGCGTTTTCTGGAACAGGGATTCCATGACGTCAAGTTGTGCGCGAGTGAAAGTAGTGCGTTCTCTTCGCTGTTTTCTGGGGTTGTTGCCACTGTATGGGGACACTGGAAGAAACGAAAAACAGCATTCAATAACAAAGATCGATAGACAAGTATCGTCGCCAGTAAAAAAACATAAAGACTACAATGATCGTCTGTATACCTCAATATCAATAGTACCTCTACTCTAACAATAATAATAATAATCATCATACTTATCATCATTATAACTACTACTATCATTACTATTACTACTATTTTTCATTATTATTATTATTATTATTATTATTATTATTATTATTATTATTATCGTACAATTGAAAAACGAAGTTATTACAAAAATCTATTATATGCTTCATACAATACGATAATAATACATGACTATTTTAATATTAACATGTATATATCATTATATTGCTCTTAATGTATTGACAATGGCATAACCTGTTTGAGTCGATTATTTTTACAGAGAGGAAGGGTACGTTGCTATGTTCCACGACGTAGTATACGACATGGCGACGTAGAAACAAAGGAAACATTTTGTTCAGAGTTCATTCGGTTTAATTGACTGTGAAATAGCTAAACTGTTCAAAAAGCACATACAGACCCCGGGATTAAGCAAAGTCTTTATAATAATAAACACAATTTTAATCGCCTTAATGGATTATAAAACTTCTAATATACATTGAATTGACAGACTGTGTTGAATTGGTATTGAAGAATGTTAAAGCGATTGCTGATTAATATGATGTGGAATTCTTTTAACATTTTTTGCACTGTATAGACACTTTGGAACAATTAAATTTAAATGCGCACCATATTGAATATCAGTAAACAACGTCTTAATATATATGTACGTAAAACATGTATTCGATAAAATACGTGTATTACCTAATTTTGAATTATTAAATTATTAAAAGATTCCCAAAATTTAAGTTATATACATAAATGCTGACATACTTTTTAGCGGTATATTTACAAGAAAAAAATATTAAAACTTGAACAAAAAATACGGTAGATTTCCAAGTAAATGTCAGTATGCAACTTAACCGCTCCATATATGCGACAAATGCGTCATGTTAAACGCCAGATGTAAAAAGACGTATTCAAAAATAATCATTATGAGGTCGTTAGGGAAATTGCAGAGGAAAACATGGTAGCATGTGGCCAGCTTTAACCCTTTGCATGCTGGGAAATTTTTAGTCTGCTTAAATGTCGTCTGCTGAATTTCTTAAATTAGCATTTTCCTTGATTTTTTTTTTCAAAGAATACTATCAGAATAGCAAACAGTTNGCGCTCAAAGGGTTAAATCAATGCACACATGACTAAACGGTTTATTTATTCATGTCTTCGAACATGCAGCGGCAACAGTTCTATGTCAAGATTTTGTTGTATACAAGTTCGCGATTTATCATAAGAGCATTATTCTACAGTCTTTTAGCAAGTACACGCGTACGCGAATATTTATTAAAGGTAAAACCATGTTTAACAACATATGTTATTAAGTATTTTCACTTTCTTTGGATTATGGAAATTAAATTTCTTTAACGAAACAGAAAAGTTCATTACAAATGCAAAAGATACTCGCCATTGACGATCGCATGTATCTATATATTATCGAATTTTGTTTATAAATATGCAATCGAAACTTTCCCCTGAAGACTTACAATTCATTGCGTTTTAAATTAAGGTATAATACGGACCAGCGCTAAAAATACAAAGAGTAAAATGACATCTGAATTACTTATTTACAAGTTCATCCTTCAACCAACAACGCACCGTGAAAAAAAGGTAAAACAGGTATTCATGTGCACTTAACATTACCCCTATTAGAATCGTAATGAAATATTAAAATATGCTCAGACACGCGTAAGGCAGTTCGATTTTTTTACAATCAACAATTATTAGCAACCTACGATCGGCAATTGAATTGAGTGAATCTTTTCACGTTGAGCACGATGCTACATTTGTGTCTCACGGGCATCCGAGGTTTTCGCGAGATTTCTCGAGGTTCATTGAAATCTCACCAGGGTCGCCGTGCATAACTGTATTAAATTCGTTGTAAATTTTCTGGGAATCAGTTAAACCATTGGCACGATGCTGGTTTACATATTTGGTCAATTAATGCCGTTGGTGCTGCTTTTTTTTACTTTAGTTGAAGCTGTTGTTGTTAATGTTGTTGAGTCCATCTCACGTTCTTACATTGTTATGGCGAGAGAGGGGCGTAAAGAAATAATAACAGTAGGGCAACTTTTTTCAACAATTAAGAATCGCTTATATTAAGTAATTGTTTAATTAACGTCGTGAATGTCCATTACTTTTAAGTTTTAATTATTGCCATGAGAAAGAATCAGTTTGTTGTGCGTCACTCCGAACAAATAGAACAATGCGGCCATTCTACAAATACAAAAATAAACATCGTTGTAAGTAAAGGCATTGGCAACCAGCGTTTATTTACCTTAACGAAAAACGGAGACAGAACGTTAACTCATACAGGCACACATAACAACAATTTAATGTCCAGAAAATAGTTTTATTTTCGTAGCTGGGGAATGAAATCAAGGTGAATAGACAATAAATAAACGTAGCTTTAAGAATACGTTTTATTTGTTATCTGCGAAATATTCGAGAAAAAAAAACGTATTGAAAAAAAAAATGGCCGAACGAAATTCGTCAATGGGAGTTCGACAAAGACTGATGTCTTCTGTACAGCAGCATTTTACGACATCTAATGAGATACTGACATCTTAATGGGCCTCGATTTTATTTATGTTTTTTTCTTGCCAACTGAAAGCGCTGGGACGAATTTTGTGTGGTCGCGAAAGTGTTGAGCAAATTTTTAACAGTTAGCGGAAACGGGCTTGTTTGAATTTTCTATCATTTCCATATTGAAATTTGCATCTTTTATCACCATTCATAAAATGAGATGTTAAGAGTTTTATTATCGAACTGTGGTTTGCGAGCATGGTTCATTTAGCGGCTTGATATTAAATGTAAATACTAAAATGAAGATGTTTTCAAGGGAAGGTAGCTGGCGTGATTTTCATTAGCATGATAATTTCGTCCCGACTCGGGAGTTCGTCAAATATGAGAGCACATGAGTTGTTTTTTTAACGCAGCAACTTCGGAGCTAGACGTTAAAGAGAATGTATGCTCGCATTTGACCTTTTATTTATATATACCAAATTAAATATGTTGCCGCTTTGATTTGCTGTTGGTTAAAAGTAAAAGACCAGTTATTAATATGTATAAATAGATAATGTACAACACACAGTGTGTGTTCCGACGCTCTATTTAAAGTTCAACTTTGATATCCCATAATGTATATTTTACTGGCTAAAGGAACTTCAGCAAACAAGTCATAATTAACTAGACCTGTTCGAGAAGTCAGAACAATTCTAAATTGAGAGTTATGGTTGCAAGAAGTATCATATAACGAACATAAAATCGACCTCAACGTATACCTTAATAAATTATTAACCAACGCCTTAACTTTATAAACAACAGCTTCGGGTCCTCTCTAAAATCGCCTCTTTTCTATTGGTCCACCTAAGTTACATTCGGCAGCAATTTTATTCCTTAATACCTTAAGACTTTTTTTTTCTCAAAAATGTAAGATTTCGCACACATCTACATGACCACTAATATCCGTAGAAACAAATAGAGGAGGTTGGTGGGTCGGTAAACTTTTCATCGTTAACATTTAATATAATATTATACACGAGTTATATTTTCCACTTTCATACGGATATTCAATGACCAAAATCGTCCAAGTCTCTTTGCAACATTTCCGTTTGTTATATTTAAGTTATTAAGCGAATTTAATCGTATGAAGCAAAATTAATCGAAAACTCAACCTGGATTTTTTTTTAAAACAAAACAGAAATAATCTCAAGTCAGAAGAACAAAGAAGACAAATGTACATGATGTATTTAAAGTCACTTACTCTGGTACCCCATCCCCGGGTGCATCATGTCGACGTTGGGCGAGGACAGGCTGATACCGTTGACGCTATAGGGCCCTTTGGAGCCGACGGACGGGTACGCCATTGACGTCATATCCGGGTGCGGGATGTGGTGCTGCAGGTGGTGTTCTGCTGGCGAAGAATAGTCGTGCTTGATGTAATCTTGCTTGAGGTATTCTTGTTTCATGTAGTCTTGCTTCATATAGTCTTGCTTCATAAATTCTTGTTTCATATAGTCTTGTTTTGTGTACTCTGGTTTTTCGTATTCTTGTTTCCCGTAGTCTTGTTTCGAATACGGAGACTCGTGCAGACCAATTCCGGTATCTGGAAATGAAATTCACTTTCAATATAACAACCTGACTGTAACTTCTAGTGATATATTTGTATATAATTATATGTGATACTAGTAGTCCGTCAAAATCAAACATGCATTTAGGTTACGCATCGATTATAATATACAATGGTTGTTTTCGATTTCCAAAATTGGATAAAATATATTATAATTTGTTTATTTTGACAGACAGCTATTTGCATTTCCTGGAGTCATTAGTATGTATGACAAGTATTTCTCGACGGCGTCGTAAGACAAACATCGGGTCACCAATGATCAAAGAAGAATTCTTGTTTTGAGAACTAAGTAAACAGAAACGCGAAGTGAGACATTTCTTGTGTTTTCTGCATATTTCTCCATAGTATTGCCATTCGCGGATTATTTTTGAAATGGCTTTATGAGATGTCAGGTCCTAATGAAGTTGATTGGCAAACAATGAAGGTGTGAGCGCTTAAGTGTGACCCGGCTGTGACAGAACGCTGGTGTCCGCATTTTAGACACTTCTGAGCGCTGTACTTTCGGATTTTGAGCAAAACGTCCAGAAATGCATCAATTTATCAAATTAAAGCATATCCAGGCATTTTTAATTTCAAATTATAACTAATTGTTATATGATATATTTATATGTTGACATTTTTTTCAATAAAAATAATATTTTAAATTAACACCACTTTCTAGATAAAAAAATAATAATAAATAATAATAATAATAAATAATAATAATAATAAAAATAAATAATAATAATAATAATAATTTGTCGTTATGATTTTTTTTTCAGTTTTGCAGCGTTTTATAAAATATTTTAAATGCGACTGCGGCTACCTGGCGACCTGCTTTGATCTCCCAATTTCCCAATTATTAACCTAATTAAGCAACGCGCGCTGAATGGACTCAGAGGTGGAAATTTTCTGTTTCACCGGATTTAATTGTAAGATTCATATGCTAATTCCAGTGTCCATGCAGCGAAACAATCAGTGCTTTGTAATCTCTTGCCCACGTGCGCGAGTCTTTGATAAGCAGGAGGACAAAACGCGGCTTTTTATGTCCGAGTTCAGAATTATCTTGAGCTTTTTTCTGCACTTATAGAATTGTGTGTATTTTATATCATTTTGTGTATTTTATTTCATTTTGTGTATTTTATTTTTTGTTATTTTAAATCGATTAATTGATTTTTTTTTACAAATTAATAATTAAATTAAGCATTTGTTATGTAAATAAATAATTATAATATGAACAGTTCCAATGATTTAACAAATGATCATGATTTTAAACATGTTAATGGTGGCATTATATTAAGGCCCTCAAATGTTCTAACTTAAACTCGTTAATAATCCTTAAAACAAATAGGTCTAAGCAGCTTATTTTCGAGTATCAAAAATGTAAGATTAGAACAAACTACGGTTATTTCTAATTAAGACAATATAAACGTAAATATTTACACTGACATGTTTATTTAGGGTTTGATACAATTAATAATAACAATATATTTTTTAATATTGTTGTTGTTTTTATCATAAACATTATTTTTTTTATTATTATTTTTTTATTTTAATTAACATCTTATAACTTTAGATGTAATGCACGAAAAACAAGTTTAAAAAAAAACACGTGAAAATGTGTGACATTTTAAAGAAATTTAAGAAATATATGAATTGATTACTTTAAAATAAATTATTTGGCAACATGCACATTTACACAACTTTTTTTCATATGAAGTTTTGCGGGGTTAAAAACCAAAAACATATAAAACCTTTTTCATGTTAGGCACGGTTTTTCTTCACTCAACGAAAAATTGAAACATTTTCGGACGATTTCGTTCAATCAAATGTTCAACATCTCAACCATTTGACTTTTACGGCAAACACCAGATACCGTTTTCACCAACCAATTGGTAGATTTAAGATTAACAAAAAACAACAGATTAATATAAATGGTGCGTGTGTTGCAAATATCAAAATAAAATGTTCTTAATAAAGAACACCGGTAATACACATGTAAATGCATGAATACATTTTGAAATTCAAAATATACAACCAGAACGGTAGATGAAAACAGTTATTGTTTTAATATGTTATTCATATATGTACGTATAAAAACTGGTTGGTAAAAACGGACCATTAGGAGACGGAAGGTGGGGCGTGTAAGAAATAAATTGGGAAAAAAAATCCACTTCCGGTACTCACCGGGACTGCTGGCCGGTGACTTCTCGGAGGAGTGCAGGGCCTCGCTGGATGTGTCCGTGACCTTCTCGCCGTCGTCTGAAGATGACAGTAATTGCTGATTATACATGTATCCCATCATTTTTGCGTCAATTCCGCTACGCGTCTCGTTGTCCAGCATCCTTATATCCGCCTCTTGAGAAACCAAAATATTGATGCCACACTTAAATGCTAAATTTTTCGTTCAACTTTCAAAAAATTGCTCAATATTTTAAAGTATTTTTTTTTTTCGATTAGTTTTTGTAAGTTCTTATTTCATAAATCTTCGATTATAACTTATAAGCCTTCAGTTTTAATTCTCGATATAAAAAGCAGATTTATTTTAGCGACTGGATCTATGGTAAATCCGACGGTTTATGTTAATCCAGCACGTGGTCAGTTGTTTACATACGTTAATCCAACTGAAATACAACACGGTACGCATGCGCACTAAGACGGGTATAATGTGGCCCGCCCATTCGCTCCGCCCACCCGATTATTAATGTTTGTTACACCTGTGTGCGACAATTTCAAACTTGCACAAGACCAACACCTCCTATCGGGATCGTATAAGAAACAATCTTTCATTCACCAACAACAAAGTTTCGTGTTTTACAAAATTTAATCCCATATTAAAAGTATGGTTTCTTTAACATGATGATAAATAAAAATAAACCTTAACATAAATCACGGATGATATGGCACATTTAAATCCGTAATGGTTAAATGTCATTAAACACATGCTATCATATCTGAAGCTTATTGCTATTCAAACTGCTTAAGCATATATACAATTTCATCAGTTGTTTTATACGATTACATTTTGAATAACATGTACGCATCTAGGGAATAACTAGTAACTTTATAATAAAGGCAGGTAAACGAAAAATACCCTCCCCTCTCGCTTAAAAAAATAAATAGTAATCAGTATTTAATTTTAACAAAACCTAAAATAAGCTACAATAAAGTCATCCGATGTTATTATTAAACAAAGAGATCAGAATGCCGGTGAATCACAAATATCAAGTGCCTCCTATCATACGAAATACATTGACAAGACGATGTGTTTGTTTAATTGCGTTATATCAACTCGCGATTTTTTTTTTTAAATATTAAAGCCCAAGTCAATGTCAAATACCAAACTGTATACGCATAACAATTATGATTTTGATGTTTTGCTACGGGCATACTCTTGTAACCTCGCGTTTGTGTCATGGAATTGATAACCTAAAATTATTAAACTGCTTACAAAACACTTTTGATTTATATGTGATATTTAAAATTAATATATGCCCCAGTTATACACCATGAAATAAATCGCATGCATGCACGTGAAAACATATAGCTATTAATTTCAATAACGCATACGTTAAGACGCCGTGCCCTTTGCTAATTATGTAAATTAAGTTATTGTGATTTACCAGCCGGAAATGAAAGTCCGGCGCGGTTTAGTTCTGTAGACATAACGGTATTTGAAGCAGTTAAAGGTAATGCCTGGACCATAATGGTTGATAACAGAATGTGTAGGTATCGTGTACTATTGCCGACACGCAAACATTACGTAAAACAACTGCTAAAGACAAACTCCAGAGTGCCAGTGTATTTGCTTGACTAGTCAATATTTTGAGAGACTTTGAGTGACTCTGGTGTCAATGGTTGACAGAACCGGAAGTGGTAATCTGTCATTTCCCCACCCCTTCAAATAAACACACCGGCCTGGGTGCAATATGAACAACGAAAGCGTGCCATATTGACCATGAAATCAGTGTTTTGAATAAAAACAAAACATTTCGCCACATCATTGTCAAAATCGATTTCTACTTTTACGTTTTGGTACAATTATAGCGTAAGTATTCCTAGTGCCTATAAAAAAAGAGAAAGTTTGGTATACAGGTTTTATGTCTAGGTTTGTGAAAAATTGCATTACATTATTAATTATTGCAATAAGTAGTCTGTATGTTGCACGATACAACGCTGCTGTTCATATTAGAATTATATGTTGAAAATGTGTAATTTGAATTGTCAGGAGAGACAAAAAAAAACAAGTAAAGTTTATATCTACAAGAAAACTCGACTGATAGGGTTGACAAGTTGCTGTAACAACAGTCATAGCATCCGGCTCTTTTAATTCGGATACATTTATTTTTATAAAAACGTTTACACCCAGTTACGTATTTTTATCTTTTCTGCGATATTGAAATGTTTGTTTAAGACTGAATCCCTTAAATGGCGATGATAAAATGGTCCTTAACCCCAGCGCTGTGACGTAACATTCACCAAAAGCCATTTATAGATGCCTTGTTTGTGACAGAATTAATGTCGGTTCATCGTATTTTCATCGCTACCAATATTCGAATTTGAAACGAAGATAAAAATCGATTTTTGAATAAAGTGTTAGATATCGATACGAAATAGCTCGAAATGTAACGCAGGTTTTGGCCGTTACGGAGAGATAATGTTTATCTGCTGTTTGTTGACAACATGTGAAATTGATTGGTTTTGGCTACTTAGTCACGAACCGAAAAATCGTTATATAAACCAATTAACAACCGGTCTATATCAAAGCGATTTACGCACACATTTTGGTTATTTGATTAATAAACGTTGGTTCCAAAAGTTACGATATCGTAAGAACGTCTTCATTGTTTCGAGATAGCGCAGGAATTTCTTCCGTAAATTTAAAAACACAGAATGGTAAAGGAAGAAGCAGGAAAATAATGTACGAGATGTAAATCTAGATAAAAACAAAGACGATATAGCAATAAATATATAGTCTGCGTTAAATTGATATTAAAATTGAATAGTTTCGTATAGTTGAAGCTAGTGGCACATGAACAATCTTTGCAACACATAATGTGAAAAACGTATTGTCTCACATTTTCTAAAAAATAAATAATACTGCGATGTGTTTAAAACATATACAGCACAAAACGAAGTTTTAACAAGTGAATCCAACAAATAAATCATGTTTGTGTGGGTTGCAGTAAATGATGTAGACCTACATTCAATCTCATAAATGTATAACTCGTATGGTAATATTTAACGAATATTAAGCGAAATCACTCAGGGGGTCCCTTCAGCGCGAATTGAAGTGACATTCAATTGTGCGGAGTTCAACCCGAATAGCACCCAGGTGCGACCGGGCTCGCCGTGTCTTACACGTCGATACCCACAGATCAAAGCGTGACGAAAACGAAATCTAAATATGAAACACGATGCATAGTTGATGTAAAACGCATCATACTGGTGAACTTGTATGTATTTGTATAGAAGATTCAACATCATTGGCTTTTATTAAACGCCAGAAATTAAACACGTTAATGCAAATCCAAACATTGTTTGACCTGTGAACATGAGTTACTTAAATCAACAGAACACGGAAATAAACCTGAAATTTGTCATCTTAATGTATAGCCATATATAGAATAACGATTGTAGTAAGAATATTCTAACACGTGTATAAACAAAACCAATATTTTGTAAACATTGAAAGCAAAACACAGGCTTTTTCCGAAACGTTTATCTATATATAAAAAAACCCACGCGTTTGATTCTCATACGTACACAAATCAAATGTTAACAGCACATTCAAAATGAAAAAGTATGAACAAATTGATTGATCTTTTTCAAGCATAAATTGTTTGTTGTTGTTGTTGTCGTCGTCTTTGGGTTGTACAAAGCAATTATTTTACTTGATATCTTAAATTTTGTTTCGATCTTCCCTTGGTATAAATATAATTTAGTGCTTTAAGATTCGAATTGAGACAACGCGATATTCAAAATGTAAAAAATCAAACATCACCAAATCATACTGTAAAAATTACAAAAGATTCACTCAATATTAAAAAAAAGAAAGTATCATGCCAACACAAACGATGACAATTTGTAAAACATACTTGACTACATAACCATTTATAGAACATCGCTTGTGTTATAAATAAGTATGTCATAAGAATAAACCGTGCACTAAACAACCATTACACGGCGGATTGTTTACACACAAACTGGAGCGGAAATTTCGGACAGCGGCCCTACCTGCGCCCGGGATTTCCGTGCTATCGTCTCCAAAACCTTCATCCTTAGATTCCGAACAAACTTCCACCCTCTCCAGCTTAATTCCAACATCCGATCCTGTCTCCGACATGTTCAGTTTCAAATGCATTCCAGTCTTCGGTCTTAACTTAGAGAAAGTCTCCACAACTATGCCACTGAGATTTACTCAAACTCGGATAAAAACTGTGTGTTGACGATAACGACAAATTAATGCGTGCTCGCAAAAAAAGTACACGTCGCTTGTTGAGCTGTCCACTCAAGACTAACGGGACTTTCGATATATTCCAGTCGAATTGACCCGTTTAAAATCAGATAATATCAAAACCTTTTATAACCACTATCTATCAGTTTCAATAACAATTAATTAGCGAACACTTCCTTTATTTACTGAAAGAAGAAACGATTTTTACACGAGAGGGGTTCGCGAATTTCTATTGACATTATTTTCAAAAGATTTTATTTACCCAGTGCGTCCACCTTTATTTATTACCGCTAATTAGAATTCTTTCGATTTTGTCGTTGAATACACGAAAATTAGGTGAAAATTGCGCACCCCCTTTTTTGGTGAAAACAAGTATTGCCATTTTGATGGGAAAAGGTGCGCATATTTTGTTAACGATGCACAATCTTATCGGATATTATCAGTTCGAAGTGACACTCTCATGAAACGTTTCGCCGCGATACATATATATTAATTGGTTTAATTGGCGTTAACAAAGTACCAGTCGGCAGTCATTAAACCATTTCAATGTTAATTAAAAAAAAATCAAAGTTGAACGTGCTTCCCTATATTTAAATGTAACAACGCCGAAAACAACAACAGCAGCAACAACCGTAAGCGATTGACGATGACAACGTCATATTTAAAACATTATTAATAAACTATGAACTATTAATGGAATAAAATCATAAAACAGACATAAGCCGTTTAGTATTTAAAGAAGATTCATTCACAATCTTGATCTGATAACTTTTTAATTGATGAATGTCTTACCTGCTTAAAGGTGATTATCTGGCGTTGTTCTTATCGCTGTAAAATAACCCTCTCGCTAATCCGTATTTGCCGTACGTAAAACTCAAATTGAACCATTCAACTTATGTATTTATGCAGTATTTTCAGCTTTTTGTTTAATACATCTAATCCCCGAATCGTCTTAGTAGCTCGGATTCAGGCTCTGAGATTCAGGGGAAAGTCTATGGAGAATTATAACCGACTCTTGCACAGAAAAAGCTTAAATCAGTAAAACTAAGCTTATGTCTTCAAAAACGTTGCTAGTTTTGATAGATAGTTGGGCGGTTAAGACGGCTAAGTACGGCAGAGTAAACAGGCTGCCCCACCTCCGTGAAATCGGGAACCAATGGGCGTGCTCGTTTGCATCTCTCGCCGCGTTATTGAATACAGCCCGGTCGCGGAGAAATCGATGATGAATTATTAATTAGTCTGAAATATTTCCTATTTTCTCTGATTTTCTGTTTTTCCTGTGTCGCGGGGAACTTTTCTCTTTACTTGGTCCTGTATGACCCGACAATCGCCAACTTTCGTCAAAAACTTCTACCGGCGGATTTACCTGCTACCATAGGGGCTTAAAAATCACCTTCGGGTTAAATCAATGAATACACACGCGTCTGTAATCCACTTAAAATGTATCTGTAAATGATGTTAATAATTTTTATCCGATTTAAAGATGGCTGCTTGGGTAAATTAATACACCATTTAAACAAGCATTCGCAAATCAGTATTAAATCACGTTTGGTAATTTTACACAGCCAGGGTACACACAGACCAGATCCGTATTTAAGTAAATAAGATTGGGAACGCTTAAGATTTTAATAAATCATATAAATATGTTTAGAAGATTTACTCCTTATGTATATAAATACCCATTTAGATCAAATTCGCCATTTAAAATGCGAACAGCATTCTGTGCATTCCTAGATATTGTTTCGGACGTAAAATTGCACGTTTTATAATTAATGTTGGAATGTTGTATCATATGTTTCCATCTCATCGTTCGGAACGGATTTGTGTGTTACAATACTCGGATATGAAGTGTACACTGCATTCAATGTAGCACTTGAATAAAATTGGAGGGTTTTTTGAAAGTCTGTACATGTGGAGCGACGTGTTTTCATTCTATTGAAAAACAACAAAACAAACGTTAAAATAATTGNATAAATATAAATATAAATATAAATATAAATATAAATATAAATATAATAATAATAATAATAATAATAATAATAATAATAATAATAATAATAATAATAATAATAATAATGAAAAATACACTTAATTTTAGAATATTATAAATTTTACTTGTATTTGAATAGTTTCAATAGTTTATTGGCAATCCGGCATTCTGCCTTAGTAATATTCAAACATAAATAGGGCCTGCATTGATCGCGATCTAATAAGTATTGTTTTTTGTAATAAAATGATATATATGCATATTAAACTTAAGTATTTGTACAACTGCAATGCATCAGTAAAACAGGGGCTATAATTGACAAGCTTTACATTCCAGCGGTTGTAATATTTCCATTCTCGATATAATTTTGAATAAAACAAACATCAAATCATTCGGGACCGGATGCTCTTCTATTTTTCCCATTATTAAAGACGAGAATAAATTTTCAACGTTCGCTCGAAATGTGTCCAGCGCGTTAAACCGTCTTTGAAAGCGAAGTTTAGAAACGAAAAGTGAAGTGGAATTAACATAAAAATGGTGAATTCGATTGCAATTTCCTCTTGAAAATAGTCATGGCGAACCAAACTTAGATGCATTTTGGGCACTCAAATCGACTCGAGCCCAAAACACCATTGGGAAGACGACATAACATGTCAGACGACACAAAACAACGCTCTATCTGACAACAATGGGCGCTTAGATGAAACGCCCAGTGAAAATTGCATGCTCATTTCATTGAATGAAGATTCGAGAACCACGAAATGTCAATTAGTACATAATCTCTATACGTATTCTGCATGTTCTGGATTAAAGTAAAAATATTCGTATTCAGTCAGTCCAGGCATGTTAAAATATGTTGGTTTTTTGTTGCTGTTTTTTAAACACAGGTTAACGCGATAAGTCGAAGTTCAAATACTAAGTACTATGTGCCAATTCCATTTAAGCAAACATAAACGCGAATGTCTACATTCTTAATAGTTTATATGACCCTTGTAAAGCAAAGAGACAACTGGGTGCTTTTATCGTATCTGATCGTTTTATGTGCATATAAATGTAATGTCTAAATTAATAAATAGTTGAAACCAAACGCATATTGTTCAATAAACGTGAATCGAAATTGAAAGGCAGAATCGGAAGCATTATCATCTCGATTGTGTAAGACTTTCAGATATTGTAAGAAAGAACGATAGCGCGGACACTTCGATACGGGGCCTGTGAAAAGTGACGGGTATTGCCGTTATACGGTGTGAATATATTGGGTTTCCTTTCTGAGCACCGCCCGTGCACATCTACTGAATACCTGGCGGCGAACATCAAAGACGATGCGACACGTAGATAACTAATTATTTGTGTATTCCAAAAGTTGACACCTTTTGACGGTGCCTTCAAAACGTAGTGAGATTAGAATTTTACACATCCTCATTAAAAAGTAAATATCAGCCATAAACTGTAAAGTTGGATATGATTCCGAAGCATTTCGTGTTGAATAATTTACGGCGAAGACCGATACTTCATTAGACGCACGTGCTCGGATGAGATCCCTTATTAAACCCCTCTCTTCCATCTTGTTATGTGCTTTGCGACGCTTACACAAAACTAATATTGTTGTTAAAAAGCCTCTATATTCCAGAAAATTCCCTTTTTATATGAAAAACATTTAAATATTTTAAAAGGAAAATCTGCATAATATACCGGTACATGTACATTGTATATCATTACTGGTGTATGGACTTTAATACACTCTACAGGAACATGTTTTTTGAGGACTAGAACCGTCTCCAGGGTTTCTTTTGTTGATGTATATTTCTTCGGTGATTCGTGCTAGGTTGTAGTTTCTTCAAAAAAGAGATAGAAGCATACGTTATTGGTCTCATTTAAAGGCATTTTTAATATATATAAAAAATATAGGCAAACAAAAAATCCAAAGTTCATAGCATATGATAAATTCACAGTTGTTTTGGGAAAAAAACACAATACCGGTACCATTGATATGGGGAACTGCATGCGGCTTTTGTATAATAAAAACTAGTATGTTATATTGAATTCCAAGAAAGAGACTTTGTCAATTATGATTTTTCAAATTATTACCTTTGCACGTAATAGAAATAATGAAATAGAGTGTTGATTTGTTTTTTAATGTTCATCGCCGCGCTGATAGGAATGTTTGCATCCTTTTCTCTGATCTTTACGAAGGTTTCGGCAACGGGCTTCCGAGCATTATTCCTTAATCCCGAGCTGAGCTTTGGACCCGTGGATTGCTCAAAGAAGTTTTCATTGGCCGCCGACGGAGGCGCTAAAATCAAGCGCGTGGAACCATGCGTTGCCGAATTCATTTCGCTAATTAGCCTTGATTGCGTCTTTGTGCGACATGGCAAAACACATCAACGTGAATAAAGCACGTGTTGATTGGCGTTCAATGCTGTTGTTTCGCCTACGAGACGATGTTTACTTACACGTTCGCACCTTCTCTACAGACATAGCGATACCAAAAATGTTGGGTTGCAGCGAAAATTATGGTTCACAATTGTAACGAAATTCCGAATGCCGTTAAAATAAACATTTCATAGAGTGACACGTCCCTGTGACTAAATTATGTCGCGTACAACGCTGTTATTTGTAATTATTGTGCATGTCAACAATTATTTTCCAATTAGATTGTCATTTATGTTCTAATTATACTGTTATATAATCTCTGTTCATTAAGAAGAATAGCAATGATTGTATTTTTGTAGCATGCATATTTGAAATATGCAATCCATTTATTTGTTTTTTATAGCAGAACTTTGAAAGCAACATTTAAGGTTAAACTAAAATGCAATTTGTTTTTAAAAAAATTGCTAGTTTGTATATTAATGTATGAATGCAAACGACGATGTGTCGAATCAATGAAACACTTGAAAATGATTTTTAGTTTTATGAAAATACAAGCAAACGCATTGCTAAATATTTCACTTTGTTCATAAAATCTTTATATATATATGTCTCTTTTGTCGACAGCTTGTTTTGTTTTAGTTTGAAATGCAATTGCATGTTATATCAACGTCGAGAAATTTATGTTGAAAAAATCTGCCGAAAGTATCACTCATTCAATAATAACATGTAGGAATTACATTTAAACGTACATATGTGATTTCATATACACAGTATGAAAGTTCTTTGAGCATATATAAACATTCACGTTTTTGATATTAGTATATATAATTATTTAAATGGGAGCGCACAAACACAACAACATCGGCTTGTGAAGCATGAAGTTACAGCATCACGCCATTATGTGGTAGTGGGGTGGGTAGGGGGTATTGGCTCGTAATAGGTGAGAAATAGATGAGAAATATCAAACAAACGCCTACAAGACCTTCGCTTTCGTGTCGCGTCATGCCCAAAACTGACCAAACCCCCAGCCGCCTCGACAAAGTACCGCGGCCTACATGTTCCGACGTTCGTCGGCGGATTATAGGTCAACACCAACGGATTAACCGCTGGTTTCGAAGAGATTATCGGACGGATGAACGTGGATTAAGTGAATATTTGGCACCGATGACAAGAACTTGACGAAATACACATTTTCCCATTGTGAAACGTTTTGTAATACATTAATCGCCTTAGAATCGCATGACGAGTGCGCTATGGGTTGGCAGTAATGTTGCATGTATATATTATGAATCAATCAATCCAAAAAGTTAATAATCCCCACTGATGTGTCAATTACATGTTTTGATGGTGCCGATTAGACGATATTCTACTTTTTAATCTTCATTTTTTGAAATGCTTGTTTTAACATGTTTTGTTTTTTGTCAAAGGCAGTTAAATCGTTGTATCACGTTAATGGCCACGTTTATGGCAAAACAAACACGCAACATTGCGCACGTAACTTTAATCTTGACTTTGAAAAAAGTTAATTAGTTTTGTAATAATCAGAATACGTGTATTATGCATGTACACGAGGTTATGCATTATCATATACAGAAAGGATGTTTATATATATTATGGAGATTTAAATAGAAAAGATAAATGTCAATTCCTAGTAAATCTGAACTAGTCTCATTTAAGGCCTGCAACACGAATAGCAGACAATGTATATTTGGTACTAGTTAAAAGTATCTGGGACAGACGTCTGGCATGAATGCCATTTATTTTACTATAATTAAACATACTAGAACCATATGTATAATAAAGTGAACTTACTCATCCCTTTTATAACACTTCATCCGTTTAGTTAGTATGATACAGATTAAACTAAATGCACAGTCTAGTTTTTAAATACAAACCAAATTCCCCTGATTACTTAAAAAAATAAGTTCAAATGTGGTGTTTGATACATTCACTTATTGTATTGTGATAAAACGGCGATATCTGCTATTTGTTTGTTGTAGTCTTTATTTATAACGGCAAAATTCATAAAAAGTATTATCTATTTATCACGTGTGTAAGTTGCATTTCTTGTCAACGACGTTATAAGTTGATTTTATAACTACTTTGTATATAATGCACTTGCACACGATGTGTTTAATTGTGCATTTTATACGTTTTATACATGTATAACTATCACAAATGATGTTCACTAACACATATATACAACCATTTAATTGACGACAAAATGTACATACAAACATAAACCTATCTATCTCTGCTTGATAAAAAGTAATAATTAATGTACAGAATGATGTCAAACAATATGCTTTTAACAAAAGCTTTTAACATCAGAGCGTATTTCGGAAAATCGAGAAACATCTTAGCAAATCTTGCTATACAGCAAACATTTCCTTAATTGATATTTCTGTGAAAACCCCAGGATGGTACTTATATTTCAAAGAGCGCACGAAAAGATTACCCAAGTTGCGTCACATTAACTAGAAGGTCGTTGTCACCTGGCTAGATGAAGCAAGGTCGATGATGTTTTAATTCCCAGCCTGAAGATTATCTTTAAATGGATATGTTCTTTGAAGCCAAACGATAAGCGCTATCTTCGTATATCTTCTCAAATTAATAATCCCCCATTAAGGACCTTTTTTCGCAGGTAATTTTGCATCTGCAGTTAATGGTTTTAAGTTCATAGCAAACGCCACTGGCTTCGGTTAAATATCAGTTGGAATAGACAAAGAGACATACACACGTGGAGGTGTACATGAAATGATTGTGTACATTTATATAACAGGGCGTGCTCTTTCTCTAACATCATATGCATAAAAAAGCCTTAATGCATTTTTAAACGCCCTTTTCTGACCATGATTTGTAGTTTTTTTTTTATAAAAGAACAGAACAGACAGTTTATTAAGACTTATACAAATGTACATCGTTTAAAAAATAGTGCCATGTGTCTATATATTACAACACACGGGTTATAATAAAATGTTATTAAACAATCTTAGACAAAGTATTTTAACAAATGAGTACGTCTTTATATTGCCGCAGTAAAATATCATTTCACTAGCAGTAAGGAACTACTTTAGTATTCGTTGACACTTTTATTTATGATAGAATATCTTACGGCTAGAGCTTCCTTCATATATTTACACAAATTTATAATTTCAATTCTACAAATTGAGTTCAATAAAGAATGGAACTTAAAAAACTGATAGATTCACACAGTAAACAGTTATTATATATGCTTGCCTTATTTGACGGAAACATGGACATTTACATGTAATTTATGGAGTGGAATTCGTCTTCTTTGATCACAACATTGACAGTATCGTTCATTACGAGGAATATGACTACGTGTGTATCGTTTAGCAAACAGTAACTTGTCATATTATCGGATTATAATTCGTTACGTATCATAATTTATAAAACGGACACCTTATACTTTGAAACTTGCTTCGCTAATGAGGCTCATGTAATATGTTGCAAACGAACGCAGAAAGCCATGTTATATGTGTACATATAATATTGATTATGATTACAGATTTAGATATCCAGTAAGTAGTCATTTTCAGATTTGTTTTCCAGAACCAATTGCAACTAAGTCGTTACAGACTTCCGCTCTGTTATTATTTGTTCCTGCCGCATTTTTCTCCCATAAGTACCTCTTTTGTTCTATTGATAATGAAATCATCATAACCAGTTAGGGGCTTTTCAAAGCTCATTTTAAAACTTTAGCGAAAGCAGGACTATTTTGAAAATTGGAATCTATTGTTCACGTAGCAGGCTATCAAACAATTATTTGTTTATTAGCCTGTTTAGGTGTAGGTTACAGATGCGCACACAGCAAGTCCGGAGAAAAAGTTCTCATTCAGTTCGAAAACAAGCACCCGTGTTTGAGTGCATAGAATGTTTTAAATACATTTACAATGATGTGTTTTTTATGTGACTTAAAAAGTATATATAAAATCAAAGAGAAATGTGCGCTTTATTGTTCTAGTGGTTTCCAGCTTCACATATTTTTATGTTGCGTATTATTTTGGTATTATGACCAGACATAGTAGCATTTATGCCGGTGTGTAATTTCTAGGGCAAATCTTTTGACTTACAGTGTTTAATTTGTTAAAGTTGTTTAAACTCGTGTATTAAAAAAAAAATAATAATATTATAGCCAGATCTCTCCAACCATGTATACGTATACATCGGAACGTTGATTGGTCATAGGACACATTGATATCACAGATTGCAAACTTGATGTAGAACAAAACAGAAATGTATAAACTCAACTGAATGACGCCATTGAATTTTCTAAAAGTCGATCCCGCAGAACCTGAATTTGAATTATGCCGGAGACAATTAACTGCATGTACCCGGTATAGTGTTTTCAGCGATTTCTAGTATCATTTTAAAATGGCATCGACTAGAAATTTTGGGAAGAATATGATGACAATAGCTTAGAAACTCGTCGTTAAACATATTATTGTAAGCTCTTTTAACTTAAGTGCTTACGAAATCAAATTTAGTTGAAACTAAATAAATAGAAAACACATGTACACGGTAGATTCCGAGAATGTTAGAGTTCGTTCGGTGTGTCTCGAAAACAAAATAAAGCTCGCCCTATTTTCAGCCTCACTGGATAAAATCTATCCATTCCAGCACCAACCGTGTATTCTCTATATTCTAGAAACAATGCTCTCAGTTTATGTGACTTGTATGTCACATTTTTCCAGAATAGTAACGCTTTTAAACCAGCAAAGAATTAATTAACAATGACGATACATTATATAACCTTCTTTTACGAATTACGTTTTATATACTGTTTACCACTTTCTTGGTTCATATGATTTTTCCCGGTTTCGATACGTAATTTTGCCCTCATTAATAATAAATGCACAGAACGTTGAGCATTTTTTTATATGTTGTTTATAGTATAACAATTATCATTATAGAGGGCAATATTTTTAATTGTCGCCCTCGGACTACCGGCCTTCGGACAACAGTTCAAAATAATGCCATCTACTTCTGGAAAATGCTTAGACTTTCCCCAAATATCAATATAATATCTGTATAATACAGTTATATGTTAATAAAGTTTGCTTTTATATAATTACCGTGGGTGACTCCCATTTAATGAAGCCCGATATAAAACTGTAATTTTGGTGTTAACAACTCATATCGAAGTCTTTATCGGCGCACCTGGTGACAAATATCATCAATAATTATCCGAACTTTATTGGCTGACAAAGTGTAATTAATTAGGGATCCACCATTACATTTAGTGGTACCGTTATCTCATAATTAATTGAATCATCAATCCCTCCGATCAAACGTAATACCGCAAAACCGGGTGGCAACATTTCCGGTAACGATTTTTACAGAAGACTCCTCGCTTCGACTGAATTTTTCGACCCAAATATGGAGACTAGCAGGGAATCGCCCGCAGACATGGGCGTCATTGACTCCCAGAATATTGCCACTACACTTTCAATATGCTTCTACTCAACATTTCTGTCTCGAGACACTGGCGATGACACGGAGGACGTTTTCGGGAACCACTTGAAAATGATGCGAACCGCACGCTGGCATTTTAATTTTCAGCGATTTTTGGAGATTCGCGACCATCTGCGAGCGCGCAAGTGTTCCCGTGCGACTCCACTAGACCACGTGACCTTCGCCCCTCGAGGTCAAGCCCGGGGGTCAGGAAAGGATCAGGCAGATGCGCAGAATTGGCTGCCGGGTACATGACCATTATAAGCAGCATTATTTGGATGCATTTGAAGTGGTTAAAATGCTGTTAACGAGAATTAAGAGTCGTTTATTTGTTTACCCTTCCTCTATAATGATTGTGGAATGCACGTGGCGAGACAGGAGGTTGCACTGCACTAAATATTTGTATCAGGAAAACGTCGACTTTCCGAACCGGCTTGAGCTGTGCAAGGCGTCGCTCATTTCATCGTCAATCACAGAAAATAAACAACATAAGCAACACAAAACAATGTCGACCACATCAGCTAGTTGAAAACCCACTCTTCTAGTGTGATTGGGATCATCACTTAAGACACCAAGTACTGGTTTCACACGTGAAACGGACTCCAGAGCGCCTGAATTATGCTACGGCTTTCCATGCACTCGAGTTAAAAAAAAAAGGTTTGAACTAAATACTTGCTAAAGTACCCTGGTGAGTAATGTGTGTGGACATTTTATATGTTTTGTTCAAATTCTGTATAACAACGCGTAATGACGAACGGTGAAAAAAAGCAGGGAGTGAAAACATCAAGTAAATAAATTCGTCCAATTTTTTATTCAAGACTGGTTGATTTATATTTGACGCGTGAATATGCTTCGTTCCTCTTGAAAACAGACTGGCTTTCTCTCACAATTACATCTTCATTAAATGCATACGTTCGCGATTTATTCATGAGTCCTTCGCGCGGTTTTCAATGAACACTCGGGCGATATCATTACGTCTGATTCTTATGCTAATGGGCAGTGAATCTATGGTCGGTTACGCTACAGTATAGCTTTTCAATATGTGCACGAAAATCTCGAACGTTACGCTTGCAGTGTGGCGAATGGTTGCTTGATTTAAATATCACGCTCGTCGTCATTTTTTTTCCTTTTGAATGCATTTTATATTACAATTTTTAAAGATATCTGTTTCTTGTCTTAAAAATAATAAAAATAAAATAATCATAATAATAATAAGATTCAGCATCATCGTAATCATCATCATCGTCACCATCATCGTCGTTGTCGTCATCTATGTCGTAATCGTCATTGTCGTCGTCGTCACCACCACCACCTCCACCACCACCACCGCCACCACTTCTACCACCTCCACCACTACCACCACCACCACCATCATCATCATCATCATCATCATCATCATCATCATCATCATCATCATCATCATCATCATCACCATCACCATCATCATCACAAGCATCATCATCATCATCGTCCTTCTCCTCCTTATCAACACCACCACCAGAATAGTAACAATAGTATGGATATCATATATCAATCGTTTTTCTTTAAAATCATAATTCTTCAAGTGAAAACGTCGTAAATGTATACTCTCAATCAAACATTACTCCAAAGCGATTAATGATCGTTACACAGGTAAAATATAATTGAGACCAAAGTCAACAGAAGAAGAGAAACACGAGAATTATATAACGCTGATTCCTCTATTTGATAAGTGTTGACACAAGATTTTACTGTATTTTACTGTATTCACGTACTGAAGTGCGCGCGGGGTTAGACATAGGCCATCCCAGAAAGGCTAAAAGTGGGTATTGAGATATTTGCGTTCTTCTCCATGCGTGCTGTATATACGACGAGATGATCATTTACATGTTTGCATATTTCATCATTGAATGGCTGATACCTGACGATTTGTGATTTGCGGTATTGACACTGCTGACGCGAGGTCGGGATGGCTGGGCCACACGCAAAACATATCTGCGCGTATTTCCAGGGCGTAGCTCGCGTGAGGGGGGAACGTGTAGAATGGCAACCGCGGATCTGGTTCGGGATAGAAGGCAATTACCATCTCACGACTTGTTAATCAATCTCTTATCAAAAATCAAACGACCAATCAGCGATCGATATTTGGTTCTTACGTTGACAATGACGTAACGACAAGGACGTAGCTGCAATAGCTATTAAGTTGTGAAATGCGTGCTTCTTACATAGACGATGACGTTACTACAAGCACTGAAGCCCATTGATTGAGTTTCATCCAATGAAAACGACATCGACGATGACCGGCCCATCATCAGTAAGGAATGAAATGTTTCGTTTCTAGAATTCAACGCCTGTGTCAGATGTTGATCGCGTGCTTACTAGTGCGATGTGGTACTGAATAATGCTTACTTATGCTTTTCAGTTCTTACTAGTTTTTGCTAGGGTTAACCATTGCTTTGTATTGCTTCCTGGTGCTCACTACTGCTTGCTTTCAGACACTGGAGACTCGCGTAGCTAACAACAGATATTCTTAACAGCGGAATTCTAACTGTCGGAAAATCACCATTGTCCCAAGCTAAAGCTACGCCCAGTTTCGCCTGACAAGTGATGTATACATAATTTTGTTATTAACGTATGGAAACATTTTCTCTAAATCGATATTGAATGTTGAATTAAGTGTTTGAACGGCATATTATACATAGATATTTAGTTGTGAAATGCGTTCTTCTTACATAGACGACGGCTTTACTACAACGACGAAGTTGCCTTGATAACAAAGCACTTAAGCCCACATTAATATGCGTGCTTATTTCATAGAAGATGACCTTACTCCAACGACGTAGTTGTCTTGGTTGAAAAGCACTGACGCCCACTGATTGACAATGCGGCATATGTAATTAATAATTAATATTTGTAATAACAAACAAAAAACCTATATTTTAGTAAATGACGATCTGTGATGAGAGTAATTTTTACAATAAAATATTAACATGAACCTCCGCATATTTGCTAATTTTTGTTATGTTGTTCTTCTTCTTCCTCTTCCTCCTCCGTGAATTATTAAATATTAAATAAATTATATTGCAAAAATATCTCCATCTTATTTCCCCCTAATGTCTTTGCTTTTATTGGAGTTCTCTACGTTTTCTTCTACGATGATTAACATGTTTTTGTTCCTGAAAATTTCATTATGACACGACAATGAAGAAAGACACATTTTAATTAATGATATTTTAGTCACTAACGTTTTAAGTGACCACTTTCAATTGGACATGTCACTTGAACATTGACCGTTCTGACGTCATCATGACTGGATAATAGTGACACATTTTATTCTTTGACCCATGGGTCATTCAGAAAATAAAATACGGTTCTGGCATGTTAGGAACGGCACATTTTATAAATTATTTCTTTTAAGAAAATAAAGGAAACATATCTTTCATAGAATTTTAAGTTTTCTCTGAAGCAAACATGGTAGGGTTTCGCGAACCAATGAAAGTCTCGATTCTTTATTGGATTACACGCGGTGAAGCTACAAAGCTGCGTGCGCATGCATCGGTAATCGACTGCTTTGAAAATGTCTTCTGCTTCATCGACAGAAAATTAACGGCTTACGATAATGAATAAATAGAAAACAAACCATGGTAATTCTCTGTAGTTTCGAGATATCATTCAATGGCCTAATAAACCCATGCGAAATGTTGAGCAATTTGCCCATCGCAGACGACAAAAGCAGATGAGAATTCCAGATTGTCTTATCGGGATCCCACACTCGTCCAGAAGTTCACGAGACTTGTTATACGACAATAAGCGGTTAATCTAAATTCAGATTTTCGTCAATGAAATAATAAGACAAAAATAATCATGCCGTTATGGTGGACTGTTAAAAAAATAGTTTTCAATGAATGGCAATATATACACTAGATACATTAAGAATGTCAGAACTGCGATGCATTTGGTATTCCAAAAGTATTTGAGCCGCGCTTTGTGAAAAGGGGATTTAATGCATGTGCGTACAGTGTCGTCCCACATTAGCCTGTGCTGTCCGCACAGGCTAATCAGGGACGACACATTCCGCTGTTATGATATGTTTTGTTTAAAGAAAGTCTCTTCTTAGCAAAAATTCAGTAAAGGTGGAAAGTGTCGTCCCAGATTAGCCTGATTAGGCTAATCTGGGACGACAATTTTCGCACATGCAATATACCCCCTTTTCACAGAGCGCGGCTCATTTGTAAACGATTATATTTGTTCATGTTTGTACGATTGGGTGCTCTGTACTTATATTTTATAGCGATAGTTTCTGTTTGGTAGTTTGCGCTCGTTTTGAATCTATTTGACTATATGTTTGTCCTAACACAGAATTGGTTTATAATTCTTCTGTATATACATGTACAAGAAAAACATCTATTTAGCAAAAGACGCTGTGGTTATGTACATAATATCAGTAAAGATTTATGACTTCCTAACATTAATAATTCGACGTCGAAGCCATCCTCGTAGCTTCCCCATTCGACAAAGTCAACGTTAAGCGTTTATGTCTAATAAAACGTCAACATAAATTTTAAGCAGACAGATATGCATCCCTATCAAAGCATACTGCCTCGTTTTCCGGTTTATTTTTCCGCGCGGATGAATACGGGGTAATCAGTCGGAAGTTAGTAGAAAACGGGTAAATGGGCGGATGCACCTGTGAAGCGAAGTACGTCAGGACCACAAAATTATTCACTGTGAAAAATTTTCATGCGAGAATATTAAAACTTTCATAAATACGCCGACGATCATGGTTATTTAGGCATAAATGCATGTCCAGATGTCAGTATATATAGTTTGGCGAAATCGACTACCGATACATAAAATACAGCTGTGTCAGAAAACATTATTAAGATATCAATTTGTAATCTATTGATTTTAAGTTGTAATATTACCTGATTAGAATATTAAATATAAACAACAAATTGATGCAATAAACGCATTTTTTTGTTATTTTTTTTTTGTAAATAATTAAACTGTTTTGGAGATCTCAATTTAATCGCATAATTGTTTCAAATGAACACCCTCTGCAGCCAACCTTGACGAACGTTAATGGTCCGTTAAAATGTTATCAGGACAAAACAAATTATTTGTTTTATATTTTCAACTGTATTATCTAAAAGCTTTTCTCAATCGTAAGAGTTATCTGTTTTAATGAGTTAAGATAATGAACACCAGTTGGGTCGGACCTCTAATAATTTCAAACCTGAATTATTCACATCGGGATGCGTGACTTAGGTACTTAAACATCGCGGTCGTCGCTTCACACCTTCCAATTCGCGGGAAGTCACCTTAAATCACGCATCTGCAATGGTTTTACGACAACGATATCGCTTTACGGTGGCAAAACTGTTGTCGTAAATTACCGAATGAGGCAAACACGTGCGCCACGTGACTAGAGCAATGAAGACACGTGAATGGCTTCCATTTCGTGAGCAAAGGTGATACAGTGACAAATAAGGTCGTAGATAGTAAACGCTGCTCACCGGCGCTGTCAGTTAATTGGGATATAATGATCTTTGATTTCATTAGCAAGTTAATCGCGTTTTAATTAAAATTGAAGACAGTGGAACACGGGTGGTAATCGATACAAAATCGATGGGAATCGGTTATTATAATGCAGTAACGGTGCATTTACATTAATCAACACTCTCTAATACGGCCTGGGAGTAATGTGAGTAAGTTGACGGCGGTTATTCAAAGAGATGTCAAAGAACGTGTAAATAATGGCTTGTCTTGTACCGAAACTAGTTATCTCACATTGAATATAATCATCTATAACGTCAACTGCGTAAATAGTTACATGCGATGACTGGATATGTATAATAGATTTTTAAATTCATTTGAGCAAACATCATGTACTCGAAAAAGCAATATATATTAAAGCTGATCAGAAAGAGAGTCAAACGTGAAGCCCTTATATTGCACGTTCAAAGGTTCTATTAGTGTTTAAGGTGTCCACTCTTGAAAGTGATTCTATAAATAAGTTGGCTGAATTCCACGAATGAACGTCAAAGTGCGCAATGCAGCGGTGCAATCTCTGTGGGTTGATGGATTTTCGCCTTTTCTGGCATTTCTTGTCGAAAAGCGTGACGTGTTTGACAAGTTAAAAACGGTCCGTGCAGCCCTTTGTCAACGCAGAACGAGTAGAATCCACGGTGGGGTTGGACGGGTTGGGGAGAGCCCTTGAAAGTGACACTGGACGGGCTTAAAAAATATTTACAAAAAATAAAAGTCTCAAGCCGAGGCATGAACGACACAAACATGTTGACCTGGACTGAGCTTCCATTTTGCTAGCACATCATTTGCTTGTGGAGATTTTAGCCGATTTAACATTGCGAGGACATTATCTAGGATGCATAATCAATTTTATTTATCTATTGATCATGCGTATATTGCTGATAAAAATAATAACACGTTGAGTTTTAAATAAATGCCAAAACACAATTTCGAAAAAGTTTTTATCAAATAAACATATACCTGTTCCTTCCTCTCTTTTTTTACAAATACTGCATATACATATTATTGTGACAAGTTATTGATTGTTTTGCGTCGTGTGTACGTCTTACCTGACGAAGTTTTCTTTAGATAGCAAATAAATCCCTTGTAAAAATGTCATTTCATAGTTTTGAAGAATGAAAAATTGTTTCATAAAAGCAACAAACTATAATTTGCATTTCGGAATCACCATTTCGGACAAGACGTCTCGTATCTGTATAAGATCTTCAAGCTGACAATTTTGATGCGAAAACATTTTTATAAATGTTTAACGTGTCCTTAATGCATTGAAGAAATATTGCTTCGGTGGATTTGCAACGGAACCCGGTGACATAAATACTTGTGAAAATATCAATTCAGTAATTTGTTGACAATTGTTAATTAGATTATTATTTTTAGATGGTAAAGATTGTTTAAACGGGTTGCTTTAAAGTTTTCGCCGGTAATATTGTAAGCTTTAAGAGGCGTGTTAAAAACCGGGCGTCTTTTTCAATTTGTGGTTGCATGTAGCTCTTCGAAAAGTCATGACATGCCAGTTGTACATTATCAACATATATATGAGCCTCGCTCTGTGAATAGGGGTTAAATTCGTGTGCGTACAGTGTCTTCCCAGATGCAGTCCGCACAGGCTAATCAGGGGCGACACTTCCCGCTTTTATGATATTTTTAATTTTAAGAAAGTCTCTTATTAGCAAATATCCAGTTTAGGCGGAAAGTGTCGTCCCTGATTAGCCTGTGCGGACTGCAGTTTACGCACATTCATTGAACCCCTTTTAACAGAGCGAGGTTTATATATATTCAGATTTGCTGCAGATAGGAATCTCAGTCCTTTTGAAAACACGCATGCTCACGTGTGTGTATTCTTGGTTTATTTACAGGTCGCCTCAGCGTCTTCACGACAACAAACATGTGTCGGCCTGCCCCTGTGACCTTCCAGGGGATCACGCATGCTCACATACGACGACATGATTTACATGTATATACCTTTTATACCGGTACCTTAAACATGTTAAATTTTAAGTACCAAATTTTATTTTTTAGTCGGGACCCATATGGGTTTACATGTACGTATGTAACGAAAAAAAAACACATGCATTTAAATGACACGTTATTACGGTCTCTAAATATTAATGGCGCATTGCGAACAAGACAATTATTATCTATATATATGTATATGGTTGAAATGGACAAGTTATTGCATGACAGCATAAATGCGATTACATGTTTACTGTTTATGTAGCTAGCGTTAACTGCACGTATACGTAATATACTCTACCATGCTCGTAAGTTTCATTTAAACGTGCAAGCTCAGTACTGTGGGGACTCTTTTTTTTTCGAAAATCCACTCCTTTACATGTGTCCACTCACAGTTAGGACTTGTATTATTTATATGTGGCCTCCGTTTTAATGTATTCCCATATTCGAATGTGACATAAAAAAATCGGATATGTGGAGCGTCGTGAGAAAANAAAAAAAAAAAAAAAAAAAAAAAAAAAAAAAAAAAAAAAAAAAAAAAAAAAAAAAAAAAAGAATGTTGCAATAAAGGCTTATAGCCGTATCGTAAAAAAATGAAGAACAACTTATTTTGAATGGATTGCCGAAGTCCGATTAGATTTTTGGTATGATACATAATTGTTCGCAATCATTATTGTTGTTGCGAACAGACACGTCCGGAGTTTCATTCATTATACGTTGTTTTGTTTCATTCTCTTTCGCCAACATTTGAGTTACTGTTGGTACAACGCCGTCGTCGGGTCCATTTCCTTTGGGTTAATTAGCTCGCGTGACTGGGCGGCCATTGTTGTGGCTCGCAGATAGGAGATAGCGGTGAACACCCGCTGGGGCCATTGGTTGTCACAGAAACCCATTCCGGATCCCTCCAATTAGGGCCTTACGCCTCCCTGCACATTCTCTACGCTCGGGTTGACCGATGTTTTTATGAATGTTTTGTACTAATTACTGGTTGTCGTTTGTTGATATGTTTCGCTTATACACTGTCTTCTGTAACAGACGTAGCTGTACTGTAACCTATAGACGTACACTAAAAAAATAGATCCCATATCAATGTTTACATCTGCATTCATTAATTGATTCAAATATTGCGAACATTTCATTTAAAAAATTCGTATTTTTATGTTTAACATACATTTACAAATTACAGTGATTATCTCAATGTCATATAACCAAAAAGCTTACGTTTGACCACATTCGAAACTAACAATGTTAACTGTGTCATTTAAAAGGGTATGCAGTAAAAATACCAGAGTTAAAAATGCCAGAGTTAAACATGCCAGAGGTAAAAATACCAAAGCAAAAATGCCAGAAATAAAAATGCCAGATGATATATAGTAAATTAGAGTTTTGAGCAAATTGGAGGAATAACATTATATGCTTATATTACTGAAGACTTTTTTAATTGAACAATAATGAACATGCTATATTTATTATCATTGTATCACTTTTAAATTTAGATTGTAATTTTGTTGTTTTGTACTTTATTCATTATGTTTATTGAGCAATAATCAATAGGATAATTAATATTGGATATATTGTATACTTAGAGACAATAACATTTACTTTGAATACACCTCAAATGTCTGGAAAAATTGTATAAACTCCCAGCTAGTTATATAGTTTGGAATAGTTTTTTAAAGGAATTTAACAAGTTTTCTTTAATGACTGATTCAGGCACAAAAACTCCCAACCAATAAACAAGATGCATAAAGTACAAAACAACAAAATTACAGTCTAACTTTATTAGTTTGACAATTATAATAAATATAAAAAGCTCAATTAAGAAAATGTAATCAGTAACATAAGCCAATAATTAAATTCGTACAATACTAAATATCATTAAATATTGCTCAAACCGTTATGTTACTAACATCTGGCATTTTTTACCTCTGGCATTTTTACCACTTTTCTTCTGGCATCTTTACCTCTGGCATTTTTACCTCTAGCATTTTTAGCAGTGGCATTTTTACCTCTGGCATTTTTACCTACATTCTTTAAAAGGTGTTTACAGAAAATATGTTTTAGTGCAGTTTTCTTCTTGTATACCATGAATCTTTGCCATTCATCTCTTGCATGTCAGTGCTTTGAACATATGACATAAGCTGATTGCATCTCAAACAATCCATAACAATAATACACTGTACGTACGTTTATTGTTTTTTTTTTAAGTTGTTGGGCGTTGACAGATAACTTCCATGGAACAAGACGCAATGTATTGATGAAGGAACTGTGGCGGACGGTTTTAATGAGCTTAAATGATGAGAATAATAAGCGGAACGTGTACTGTGACATAAGGACGATGAATATAAATATTTTGTTCAACCTTCCCTTTGAACCTGTCTCTTAAAAGGATTATAAAATCGTATTGTAATGGATGCTCGTTAGAGTGTTGCGACGAGTCCGCACAAATCCTGTATATAGTTCACTGTAAGTTAAATGGACTATATAAATCCATAAAGCGTAAAATCGCCGCGCTGTCCCGGGTATTATTGTGGCCAGAACCCGCAGACATCGGCTCCTGAAAACCTGTTAGGAGGCAATTTAATGACCGTACCCTTGAGGCCACACACCACTATTAGTTTGAAGTACCATGAAATGCGGTGATCAAAGCAATTTATGTAACAGGTATATACTATATATACATAGTAGTCAAAGTTATTCTCAAAAGGGCGCAAAACAGGTGTGTGCTTTTAATTGTTCATAATTCATAACTTACGGTAGTACACGAGATTCGGAACTTAAATGTATCCCCTGCATTGGTTTCAATTGTGAAAGCGTCTTTATAATTTGAAATGAAGTGGTATTCTTTTTTTATAATAGCGGACCATGCAGTGATCAACATAAACAACGAGGATTTCAACATATTTAACACCAGTCTCTGCATCTTTTATGAACGCCTGCTAAAAACAAGGTATATGTCGAAGAGGAGACAAATGCTACAGACATGCAATTCTAGAAGGTCTAATATAAGGAAAGCACCAAATGATTTTTGAAGTATGCCATTTTGTCGAATATTTGTCTCCGTGGTCCTGTGTGCGTACCTGACGACAATACACAAATACTCGTCGGTCCACTTAATTTCGGTGCGCTCTTGATGTACACTGAATGGTAAACAAATATTTATACATCAACCCCAAATTGCGGCCACTGACCATTTGCATCGCCTTTTGGTCGAGTGGCCCAGTCTTAATTGAAGCGGCGATTCTTCGATATAACAAATTGACCACACTTTATTTAAGACTGACCATGACTTGAATTTATTGAATCAACATTTTACACGCATCAGTTCAAACACAGAGTTTGATGAAGTGACGTGGAAACTTGTTGATATAGCACTGTTTACACGAGGGGTGACTTTATTTTCACTACCCCCACCATTTGAATAAAATTTCACGGCCGCCAATAAAGTGCACTTTGTCTGGTAAAACAATATTCAGGAAAGGCCGATGTAAATAGTATAGTGTTCATGTTTCGTCATGTACCGGTATGCACATAATGGGAATATCAATATTTAACCCTTTGCATGCTGGGAAATTTGTCGTCTGCTAAAATGTTGTCTGCTAAATTTCTAAAATTAGCATTTTCTTCGATTTTTTTTTCAAAAAATACTATCAGAATAGCAAACAGTTTGGATCCTGATGAGACGCCACGTTTTGTGGCGTCTCATCTGGATCCAAACTGTTTGCAAAGGCCTTCAAAATCCGGTTCCAGCGCTCAAAGGGTTTAAAAAGTCAAAAGAACCAGATCGTAACAACCTTCAAAAACTTATATTTCTCTTGACACAACTTCCAAATAGCTCCACAACACAAGTAACAAATGCATAAAATACAAACAGACTGGATATTAACAATTCTATGTACAGTAGCCCGTTAAGTTTATTAATTTTGTATTTATATTGATTAAAAAACACTTATTTTTTAACAGTTATGATAATATATTGTTTATAGCTGGATTGCAATTTCTGTGTTACCCTGATCCTTTATTATGAATCATATACACAAACATAATTATAATAATCTATAAAATAATGGAATTCATTTTTTTTTATTATTATCGACTTAAACATTGAAAAACCGAAATTTACTTTGATATAGACAGTAGGATAAACAATTGAACGCCAGTTTCAATTATTTATAATATAAATACATGTATTACTAATATTTTATACGAAATATCGTACGCGCATGTGTAAGTATGCAGAGAAATAATTCATAGGAGTGAACGGTGCTTATTTATAATTGACGTTAAAAATTGTTCATGCTTAAAAAAATGACGTTAAAAAAATTAAACGTTGTGTAAATTCACGTACACACGTGTTTAAATAAATCATTGTAAATAAAATTATTCTAGGGAAGAATTTTGGTGAGATTATATCAGGTTTTGTTGACCCTTTACATTTGGTGTTCGACGCATTCTCAGCATATCCTTTTAAAGATCACAACCTTGGCAAACAGCGTAGACCCAGATGAGACGCCGCATGATGCGGCGTCTCTCATCAGGGTCTGCGCTGTTTGCAACGTATGAGACAAACTGACGATTACAAGTCGGTTTTTATCTCACCCTGGGTCCGTTTCCAACCATAAATCACATGATATTCGCTAAGCTTTAATTAGGTCGGGGTATAAAATAATGAAGTAAGGTAGTGCCAGTCAACTTTAGAAAATCAAGGAATCAAATGTGCGACCGTCTTAATGGACCGGAAACTATACTTAACCACGGGAAACGAAGAAAAGGGCGAGGTGCGTGGAATGTAAAATATGGCGTCATTTTAGACGCAATTACGTCATGTTTTTCACCTCGCATGAATCAAAAGGCAGACGGTAAATGGACAACCATGAAATGATATTCCCCGTACAGGTGTAAACTGCGGCTCCTGAACAAAACTTCCCAGTAGGGAGCGCAATTTCCAACCTCGCTTACAAGACGCTGATGAATGTGTTAATCCGCCGATAAAGATGTTATTTGGCAACGAGAAGATCTTGTTAGCGGGTCATGATTAGCCGTCTCGTTCTCATTAGGTATCGTTATGGAGATGTTCAACAGGTTTTCATCACCTTTTCACGGGAACGGTAGGGCCCCGGTGTCCGGCGTTCTAAATGACACTTCACATGTAATGGAGACGGCCTATGGATGCGTGTTTACTCGCCGAGGGCCGAAATCATTGCGCTGTCCCCTGCCGAGATCAGAGGGACCGATTAATTGACCAAAGGTCAGTCTGGTCATATGACCAATAATGACCAAACGATGACCACTCCACTTCTTGCATTACCGGGCCCTTGAAAATACTTGTGGTTCAAACATGTTTTGCTCATTCAATTACCAAACCGTTCTGAACCGGAAAACCCAAACATCTTTGGTTCAACACTAACTTGAGATACACGATTATGGCTACGAGACGAACTGCCTTGAATTGTTTTGGGTACTGGACACTTGGACATGTAAAATCAGCCATTGAGAAAAACGCAACAATGCTCCGAGATCAACTTCAATAATGACATGAAGTGTTGCGATAGTGCATTGATCTAACGTGCACCTTTTCAACGCATCCCTTTGAACATGATTGATACGGGAACTATTTGAAAACGTCTGAGGAAATGTGTGTTTTTTCTCATCGATTGCATTGCGAGTTTATAAGGCAATTAAAATATGTCCATGCACGATTGTACGGTCTCAATAAATGTTAAGTGATTGTGTGTGGGTGTACGGCATTGACATTGATATATAAATTTGATTTGATGTATTACACATAATTATGCATACTGTTACTGTTCTTCTTACACGTTGGAATAAACATGTTTCAACACTTATGTTTTTGGAAATAAACTTTAACCTGTATATCACGTTTAACGTATTAAAGAGACTCCGTATAAGTTCACAACAAAATAACAATAATGTAGATACAAGTCAAAACAAAAATCAACTGGGTTTCACGTGATTGCATTTTCGTTCAATGAAGAAAGTAATTCTTACGGTGGTTTTTAAATATAAGCCATATATGCTTTTTTTGCTTAATACGTTTCCACAGTCCAAAAAAATACTCATTAAACTAAATTGACCATTACATTGGTTAATACTCATATCTTTTGAAAGCAAATAGAACCAACAATGAGAAAGAGACCTGCTCTGTCTTGCTAACAAATCGACGGCCATCTCTAGTTGGCTTTAAAGGGATTTCAGGGAGATTAAGGGTCCCCCTGTAAGGGTCTTAGGGTAGAGGAGGTCCAACTTGTCTACATGACTTCACCGTGCATTATGCCAACTAAAAGGTGCGTTAAACTGCGGGATTAGCCCTGCTAGTAGTCTATTATCAAAAATTAAAGAGCTCCTAAACGCCGTTTTTAATCAGCTTTTCGACTTTAATAGCATTACACGGGCTTATAAGGGATTTAGGCGAACTTCCAATACACGAATGTAAACATGGAACTTTAATGCGACAAATCATTCGATGATTATACACAAATATAATAGTATTTTAACGGGCGTATTGGTGTTCAATGTTCATTTGATGTTCACACCTTGAGGTTGTATCAGACTGACTAGATAACGCGGAGCTAAGCACGTGTGAAATTGTAATCACAGGAGCCCTCGACAACGCATGGGATTGTAAATTATGCCTTTCCACCTAAACCGTGCTTTGAACATAATATTGAATTAAATATCAGTACAAGTTTGGTCCATAATATTAATAAATCTACAATTACTATCATTTTATTAAAATATTCATGGTAAAAAAAACAACAACAACAAACAACTCAAGTCAAGTAAGAAAAGCTAAAAGAATCATTTTACTGAATTCACTGAGAAATTATAAATATGTTTATTGTTTTATTGTTTATTTTAAGTTTAAATATTAGTCAAATTTGTTCAAACAATTACACTTGTGGTGAAATGCGGTGCGTACAGAGACGCGTTTAGTTTTTGTTGGAAATGTATAATATCCGCCGGCTATATCGCTGCCTAATTAGTTTTATGAGATCTAATAATGCCGTTAAGTCAACTTCACTAAATTCTGTATAATAAAGAACACTCGCTGAATTATGAGTGACGTCTGCTGCGTGTCGTCCGCGAGAACTGGCGCGTGCCTATCTGAACGGCACGTGCGACGTCACGCATGCGCATAGCGCTATTGTAACTAAGCGTCAGAGCACGAGCCTCACGTTTGTAATTCTGATTGAAACGCTGACAATTGTTAAAATCTGATTGGACGTTTCTGTTCGAGCAATTGGAAAAAGATTTCCGGTTTCGCACACTACAACGACGCCAGGGTTTTCGAGAAAATTTCGAGCGTCGCGAACGGCGTGGACAGGTCAGTGGGTCTTTAACTACAAAAAACACGTATGCCATCTGTTATCTACTCGTACACACAGACAGTCTTGTGTCACAAAAGCTCGAATTATCATCAGCACATTTTCATAGATTTTCTTCAAGAATCGGTCGAACAGCTCTACTTGAATCAGAGTTATGGAAAGAATGTCGGTAGAAATTATTGAATGACCAATCCCCACACAAGTGAAGAGCCGAAACCGCTTTCCTCTGATATTTTGTTGTTGTCAAGCGCTCTACCAACTGAGCTTACCGCCAGGATAAGCTTTAACCCTTTCAGCGCTGGAACCGGATTTTGAAGGCCTTTGCAAACAGTTTGGATCCAGATGAGACGCCACAGAACGTGGCGTCTCATCAGGATCCAAACTGTTTGCTATTCTGATAGTGGTCTTTGAAAAAAAGTTAAGAAAATGTTGATTAAAAAAATTCAGCAGACGACATTTTAGCAGACGACAAATTTCCCAGCATGCAAAGGGTTAAACGAATTGTAAACTACAATGTAAGGCGGTTCTGAGTATAACTAAAACAGAAATGTAAAAAAAAAACGCAACATAGCGTCTACAGATCGAAAATAAGGTACATGACGACGATACACGTGTCTTAATAGTTTATCAGACATAAAAGACTTAAACAAGAAAAATCAATGCCGTCTCGTGTTTTATCGCTGTGTTGTTGAAGACCCAATGCTCGCGTAGAGCCCTAGTAGTTGATAGAATCATCACGACAAGCAAGATTCAATACATGTTGTAATTATCGCTAGTATATTAATTCTCATCACCGCTGTTTAATTTGATCGACTCGAGTTTTATAAAATTTTAGTTCTGATTCAATTATGTGATATGCGATTGTCACTGAATGGCAGGCAACATTTCTTTCCTTGCATGAGAACCTGTTAAATTGACAAGCCGGGTGAATGCCTGCAACGATATTCTCATTCGAATGTGAACGCATGCGCAGTAATCACTGCAAAGCGCTGGCAGGCGACAACAGTTAATTATAAAATAGTTCCGTTTTTATTGTCTAAATATGAAACCAGCAAATGATCATCAAAATGCAATAAATTGGATGTAATTATTTTCTTAAATTCACGCCGCAAAAAAATCACAAAATGGCCGCCGGCAGAAACGAACATTTCTGAGAAAATAATATGCCTTGCATTCCCACAAGACGATAAAACTGTAATCAATCAGTAATTACGCGTCATCAAAACATGATGAACAACGTAATAGTTTATTGCGCTCCTGTATGATAGTCATTCGAACATGATTCCGCGTTAACTGGTGAACGGGTGGCACAACAATATTCCTAATAATTTTGTAAGGATGACATCATATGAGACGCGTGTTGCTGATTGGTCTTGAATAGTTCACGGCGTTTTGGTGTCTTTCAGCAAATGCTCAAGGCGCCAATTCAAAAAAGGTGTATAGAGTTTACCTGTACATAGGCAAAACTACTTGTCCCATTTTCCTTTTTAAATATACATTTTTCTTATTTTAGTTTAACCTAGTTAGCTCATGTCAAGACAAAACTAGTTAACAAATTACTTTTTTTTTTAAATATTTCACCTTAATCGCTTACTACAAAGTGGGTCCCAGTATGTACCTGTGTATATATCTGATTTATTTATTTCTCGAAAAAAGACGACCACTTTGTACATGCCATCAAACCACACCAGCATTGAGGTAGCAGATTTCGTTCTAACGTTCAGATTAAGTTTTTTCCGTACAATATACTTTATTTAACTTGTCAAAAGGTGTGTGCGGGTCGAGGGCATCGCACTCCACACCGTTCATAGTTTATAAGCACTATATGCATATAACAACACATTATATTCATTTTGAGGTCAATAGCGATTACACTACATTATTATTTTAAAGACATAATTGACAATACAATAATTCTTAAGTCCCATATACAAACAACTGGAAAAGAGGTAACACTAGTTCCCATTCTTAACTTTTACGAAAATCATTAAAATAATTAATTTCGTTTCAGATAATGTTGATCTTACAATATTACAAGAAGAAAACTCTTTTTCAATTGACCCAATCACTCCAGACGCGACGCATCACACCATCCAAACCACCTTACTAGCCCTTTGCATGCTGGGAAATTTTTCGTCTGCTAAAATGTCGTCTGCTGAATTTCTAAAATTAGCATTTTCTTTGATTTTTTTCAAAGAATACTATCAGAATAGCAAACAGTTTGGATCCTGATGAGACGCCACGTTCTGTGGCGTCTCATCTGGATCCAAACTGTTTGCAAAGGCCTTCAAAATTCGGTTCCAGCGCTCAAAGGGTTAAGCTTCTAGGCCTCAGTGCTGATTTGAACATCACCAAATCAACCCATCGCGAAAACCTAAATAGCGTTCATAAGCATATAGGAAACACAAATTCATGACACCGATGTCAATTGGGCGCAGCCTCCGCGTATTTCAATGCACATAATTCATGGATTCATTCGCCCGGAAAGTCCATATTCTTTCATTGAACAAACAACATCAAAAAGGGGTCGACCCACTGCGGGGGTTTTGACGTATGTTTGGGGTGCAGCCGGTATTAAGTGTTTTCATCTGAAGGACCCTGATTGACAACATGCAAAGTTATTCTCTGGAAAGCTGTACACATAAATGAATAAATTAGTCCAAATATTAATTTTGAAGGTCAGTATTTCAAATCAAACTCAAGGACTATGTTAATAGTGTACGACAGTTGACGCTTGCTTAGGTTTAAAATGTAAATCCCACCAATAAAAAGCGCGCATGATGCTACAAAGTGCAGAAAGGTGCTATAAAGAAGTCGCACACGTCCGTAATGTCGACTTAAATTGTTGACTTTGCAAATTAAATCCGTACCAAACGATCGGGATTATTACAAGTTTTATTTAAAATCTGTTTGTAGAAGATCAGACAGAAGAATGGTGGGCTCTCTCTACATCAACAAAAACATAACTAAGTACCCATATATGTTTCAGTGTTAATTACGTACCGTGCTAATATTTAGAGTCTCATCATAACAGAAAAGGTATTCTATAACTTAAGTAAATATGGCTATAAGACTACGGGAATTTCCAGCAATTAATTGAAATATACTAGGTATTAAATAATTATCAGGATAGAACAGTTTGTTACCATCTTCAAGTCATGTTATTAAGAAAAGTGACCAACTGCCTATACTATACAGGACAAAACATTCAACACACTACTTAAACTTAATTTTAAAAACAACAACAACAGAAAAACTTGGGTTACCGCCGTGTTATAAACCTTATACATTATAACATGGGCGCATCTATACAATGTGACAGAATGTTATTAAATATTTAATACAAAAAAACAGATAATCCAGAAAGGATTTCCTTTCTTTATGAAATGGAGACATTAGTTGCACATTAAAATCAAGTGAACAAAATCAAGATATTTGTTTTATGGCACCTGAAATATTACTGAAAATTCGGCCGTTAACGAGCAAGAACCATTTAGCCCAGGTGTCGAAAACATCAGGAACAAAGAAGACTGGAATTAATTGTTCACCAGCGATACATAACAATTATGTGACAATAGAATTCTAACCTCATTAACATGTTTCAAACATATACACACTAATAGCTTTTCGCTTTCAACAGAAACACACACCGCGCTTCTATACAGGCCAGGAAACGGACTTTCTTATGGGTGTTGGACAGATCACATATGTTCAGCGAAGTGAAAATAGGGAAACCGAAAAAAATCAATTTATTTCAAAAAGTCAACAGCATCATTTGAATTTGAAATCAATTTTACAATTCGTTCATCTCGAACTTGTTGAGAATTGAACCATCTGATTGAATCTTCAATTTATTCTTTTCAGAGACGCACTGGTTTAACTTTTGCTCAATTAATTTTGCATATATGCGGAGTCATTTCCCGTGAAATTACACACATCAGTTACTGGCTGTCGAGTCAGGGATGGAAACATACTGATAAAAGATGCTTTCAATACCCTGAAAGGTACTCATGTCACCGGTGAAAGTGCTTTAAAGGTACATGTTCACACAAACATGATGAAAGTGTGAATCAAAATGAGAAAATTGGAATGAAAAGTCCCCAGTCCTTCACCAAACAAAGAATTTTTTTCACGTATGTATTTAGATGTAGCCCATATGCCATGTACCCAGTGAACCTGCGCATAGGGGTCCCATATGGGCTTGGCCTTATGGGCTAGCCCATATTGTTCGATGTGGGTCTCATATGGACGATATATGAGCAGCCCGAGGTTTGGCGAAACCATTTTTATTCAAACATTTGTAGTTTCAAATATTGTAACATTGGGTGTAGTCATACGTAATTGGCACACATTTCACTAATTATCATCGGAACCGTAGAAAACACAGTAATGTACCCAGAACAGCACACATAGCAATATGAACAGCACACAAACTATGTACCCAGCAAGCAATATATATATGGGTCCCATATGGGTTTTGCAACCGTGAACCACTTCGGACCCATATTGGCGAACCATGTGGCAAACCATATCGGACCCATATGGGTGCATAAAACATAATTCGAGACTTTTACCTTTATTCAACTGAAACATTTGAGGTACATAGCGGTCGAGGCTGAGATTATGACTCCATTTTGCAATGATTTCGACACATGTCTGCGTTTTGCAATATCTTTGTCTAATTGCTTTTTGATCTTGGACATTTGTGCCAAATATGTAGGACTACACGGAATATTGCGATGTTTGAAAATATAAATGTTTGGATACAATGTGTTTCTCCATACATTGTGCATTATGACATGTAGCCTATTGGTGTACCGTAAATCGGTCTGTTTTATAAATATTCGCCCTATTTCGTATTAGGATTATTTCTCAGTGTTAATTTCTTATTATCCTCTTTTACGAATCGCCGCATGCGATATCTAGGTTAATGATACATCATACATGTAACACAAACATTTGACTTATTGCCTTTGCCAACTTGAAATGAAAATGCGATTATGATGTTAAGATGAGATAATTCTGTATTTATATAAGAATTGCAATTGCCTTTTTGGGGGCGAAAAGGAGGAAGTGAATGCCCTTGAAACGACGCGGGATATTGCAAAATGATATTAAATATATTTCAATATTTTCGACATGATTACGTTCGCATTGAAAGTTTAATGTGCTTGTTAAGCGGCGCAAAAGACGCCATTAAACACGGGTAAAATATGGGCGAATATGCATTATAAATTTTTACATACGACGCGCGGAAATTATTATTAGTTCAATCGGACCGGAAGTAATGCTGTAATATACCAACAGCGAAGTGTCGGACAAATACTGTATTTGGATCAACACATATTGTGTCAACCTTGTTTTATGTTTTAAATTTTTGGGTAATATAATGAACCTTTAAATACTGTTTTTGGTCCAAATCTTATGCCATGCGAGTTGTTCGTAACATGCAGAAATATCCCGCTTTTATGCGCATTGTTGACCATTTGTTAAAACTAGTTGAAGTAATTGCTCATCGTATTGTTAATGCATTATATATGTCATTATTTAAAGCTTGCATTTTGGTGTAATGAACTTATATCTACATCATGACAATGTTGATGAAATGCGAATATGATATTAATATCTAGATTCATTGCTTTTTCTGCATTTATGAAACAGACTCCACATCTTTTAAAGTACACATGTCTTATATTATTGGAAATTTTCAGGTATATTGTTAATAGTATATATTGTAAAAATAAAAACTTCCAGTGTGTGAATTATTATTATTAAAAGAAAATTGTATTCATAAAAGACAGGCATTTTCCCATTTTGTGTCGGATAAGAAAATTATAATGCCCCTAAAACGCCGTAAGATATTGCAAAATGATATCAAATATATTCCAATATTTTCGGCATGATAACATCCGCTTTGAAAATTTAATGGGGTTGTTTAGCAGTTCATTATTAGATTAATTCTATCGAACCGAAAGTAATGCCGTAATATACCACCAGCGAAGTGTGTTTCAAATGGTGATTTTTAATCATAAATATTTTTTTGTTAACCTTGGCTTATATATTTTATGTCTATTTTACAAATCTTCAAATACCAGGGTGCAGGATAAACGGGGTTTTCAGAGGTTTACACACGGACTGGACAGAATGTAAACACACCGTTTATAACTTTATTGAAATATCTGAAAAAAATTGTTAGTGCTTACAAGACAGTTTTTCTTGCAGTTTGTGTCGATAGCTTAAGTTTTAAGAGCAAATCCTTGAATAAGTCAGAAATGGGTGCCAAAATTTCACGTTTCGTGAAGCATAACCGTGTACATGAATGAAGTACACAGCGATTGTTTAGCCAAGAACACAGGCTTATTGAATAAAGTATTTCACATTGCCATAAGCAGCATAAAAACTGTCTTTTACGCACTAGTTGAAATTCTCAAGAATAATGTTTTAAAAAAACTATTTGAAAAAAGCACCACTTATCGGTGTGTATACTTTCATTAACGTTTAATTGTGAACCCCCATGGTCACGTGATCCTGCACTTGAAAACGGTTGTTGGTCCAAATATTTTGCGGCGTGACGAATACAGTTATATCTAGAAATAGTGCGTTTTTAATTAAGCGCAATTTTGGCCATTCGTTTAAACGATTTGATTTTTTTTGCTACTGTATTTTCTGCATGACATAATACATAAAACTTACAGTTTGGTTAATATAGACATACACTTGTGCGTAGTTGCTGAAATCGTTATACAAATGAATTTTTTATTAGATATCATTTGTATACAGACAGCAAAAATGAAGTACATGCATATATTGTCTTTAACATTGTTCAGGTATATTGATGTATAATCGTTAATTCTTTAAAATAAAGACTATTAAATAATAGTTCCCGAAATAGAATTTTCATGTAAAATTAATATTATACATGTTATACACTGACAGCTGTATTTCTTTTTTTCCAATCCGATTGTGAAACAGAAATGTTTTTTATAAATGTTTTGTACTAAACCATCTTGTATTTATGTATGTCATGTATTGTCGTCGGAAAATATTGAATGACATTGAAACATAGCGGGATATTGCAAATGATATCAAATATATTTTAATATTTCCCGCATGATTTCGTTCGCTTTGAACATTTAATTTGCCTGTTTAGCCGCGCAAATGACACAGTTAAACACTGCTATAAATTGGGCGAATATGCATCATTAATTTACATACGTCGTGCAGGAATTATGATTAGTTCTATCGGACCGGAAGTAATGCTGTAATAAACCAACAGCGAAGTGTTGATTTTTAATTAAACATGTTTATTCAACCTTAGTTTATATATTTGTGTCAATGTCAAAAAGCTTTAAATACAGTTGTTGACCTAAATTTTAGAAGATAGTTCAATGTTAGACATTTATAGAACATTTAAGTCAAATCTTGAATATGAGATTTACCTTGACTTAGTTCCGAAACATTTAAGGTTTTATTTATGCCGATTAAGATTATCTGTTCACCCCCTTCGTATACAGACTGGTAGATATAATGGAAAGACTATTGATAGACAAGAAAGATATTGTCTTTGTTGTAATGCCACGGATATTGAGGACGAATTTCATTTTGTATGTATTTGTTCAACATTTGTTGATATAAGAAAGAAATACATTAAAAAATATTACAATAATGATCCATCTGTTTTTAAGTATGTACAATTGCTACAATCAACTAATAGGTCTGAATTAATAAAACTGTGTTTATTTGTTAAGGAATCGTTGAGTATTAGATTGAATTTGTTAAATCGTATAACGTAATTTTCAAATTGTTCATCCTCTGTACTTCAGTATATATTTGTTTTGTAAATATTCATGTTTGTTGACACTTGTTTTCTGCGCATATACATGTTGACATATATTAATACCAACCACATGGGATGTTGGCGATGTACATTATGCAAGTCAAATAATAAAAAAAATGTCTGTCTGTTAAAACGACCGGAAGCGTTTTCTTCTGTATTTGTACTGTCAGGACGAACCTAAATAAACAAAACACGTACATCTTACTGCTGCTAATAATATGCGTATATTAGCGCTTATTCACATTGCTTATTTTGTAGAGCTCAAGAGTATACACGGTTATAATTACGATAAAACGAATTTAAATAACCTTATGCCAGTTTGATGTGCACATCACTAATGGTACATACATACGGAACATGACACATTTAAAGCTTCATGTGCTACTTATGTAACTACAAAATGCTGGTTACACAATTACAGTGACACACATTACGGTTTGCGTGGTCATTTAATGATACATACACGTTTAAATCAAAGATCTATGTATATTAATAGATCTGTGTTTAAATGAATAAGTTTGGTTTGTGTGGTCATATTTAAAGGCATAATCACCTATTAAATGACACAATTTACGGTTCGAGTGTTTATTAGTAAAGGAATGAACAGATTTTAAACGACTCAATTTATGGCGAGTGCGCTTATCGTGAAAGGTATACACCATATATATTTTGTATGTGAAGAGACACGTAGATGCATTCCAACAAAGGAAGCAGAAAGATCAGAACATGTGTAAGACAAAGAGGCTAACAGGTCATCACAGTTTTAACCAGAACAGTTTTCAGTTTAATTACATTTATTTTAAAACATATATCAGCGTGGCACCATTTAACACAGAATAGCAACATGAAACAACACAAGAGAATCATATCATCTTGAATAATCACAATAATGTGGTTTGTACATCAACATGTGTTTTAAGATTACAATAAACAACATCTTGTATGTTTTATTAAGTAAGACTTAAATATACAATTACAGTAACTTGCTTCAGATACCGTATAATTAAAATAATTAAAGGTATAATAATTATGTAGATATGCATCAAAAAAAAAAGAGCAGTATATAGTAATTATTTCAAGCATTATATGGCAGTTTATGCAATTATGAATCTAACCACGTAGTAAACATGTTTCGATAATTTCTGGACATGTTTCATAAATGCAATATAACTAAGAGACAAAACAACATTTATTAAAACATAAACAAAATATTACTTATACCATTAATTTATATAGACGTTACTATAAAGTCTGTCTAAATACATTAAGCTTATAGTAAATACATTTAGACAATATTTACCCCCACCCCCACAATATTGAAATAAAATTAAATTGACATCAAACATCTGTACATAAAAGGAATTAATGCTTGTCATTAAATAAATCTTTTTTCAATGGTGAATTATAAAAAAAATATTTTTGTCTATTCATTATGACTTAAATATACAATACAGACGAATAAAACAATAGAAATAAATAGTAGAAAAGAAAATAATATATTTAAATATTTGGTCAGACTACTAATGGAGGGATTTTTCAGTTGCTTTGATAAGGTGCCTATCAGAGTAAGAGACACTTTATCAAGTTTTTGAAAGGGTACTTATTTCTATTTACAAATTATACTAGAAAATAGAATGAATGATCTTTGGATTTGTTTGTTGGTTTTGTATTAATTGCTGTTTAAATATGACCAATGTTATAATGCAAATGGTATGACATTTACCATACTTAACCCTTCTAGGGCTGGAACCGAATTTTAAAGGCCTTTGCAAACAGTTTGGATCCAGATGAGGCGCCACATAACGTGGCGTCTCATCAGGATCCAAACTGTTTGCTATTCTGATAGTATTCTTTGAAAAAAAATCAAAGAAAATGCTTAAGTTAGAAATTCAGCAGACGACAATTTAGCAGAAGACAAATTTTCCAGCATGCAAAGCGTTAAGCAAGGTTTGGTTCAATGCTGACTTATTATGGTTCAGAAACTCTTACAGTTACAACATTGGTGTTCTGGTAATTTCAGCAAGAAGAGCAGGTATACACATAGACAATATATTAAAACAGTTGACCATAAAATATCAAGTGAATACACAACTGAATCAAACATCAATGAATTCCATGAAAACAGACACAAATGTAAGTTCAATTTAAGTTTTAGTACAACATTACAAAATAATGCATACGGTACCATTTGGCAATTGCAAAAAAAAACACAAACACACTGTAACTGGCACATTGAATAACATTCTAAGCAGCAAAGATATTAAATAAGGTAGGTAAGAATTTTGCAAAAAGACCACACAATTTTATTATCTTAATATTCAATAAGCATTATTAACTTGAATATACATTAAACAATTACAATGGAAAACATTTACATATTCATAAACATCAAAATACAATATTATATTAGTTACATTCAAGAAACTATAGGGAGATATTGCCTTACATACCTCAAGAATAATTAATCCAGAGTATTCATAGCAACAGGCTTATTATTCAAAGTATACATATATATAAAACAAAGGGTTAATATGTAACTTTTTTAATAAAACTTAATATTATCACTTCATACTAAAACAAAAGGGCAGCGCTATGCCTTTCATTAGGGATTAATGCTTTATATTTGATGAAATAATATTTTTGGGTAAGAACACAACAGACTAAGTTGAATTATTTAAAAGGCATTTTAATACATTGCAAACAAACAAAGCACACATATACTGTTATCAAAAACATGACTGATAATGGAATAAACAAAAGAATGTTCTTGATATATTCTCAAAACCCTCTTATCTATGGTAATATTGCACAATGAAATCTTTAACAATTATTATAATCTAAAATGATAAAAATACGTAAAGTTGATAAACTATAATCATAAAACTTTTAATATCTTTAGGCTAGAATGAAAAAATAATGATTGCAATTAATGATTAATGAACATGTACAAGAAAAAGATAAATACTGCTAATAAAAGATAATAAAACAGAAAGCTTTACAACAGGACTACCATTACAATTACAAACATGAGGTGAGCTACAAAAAGTTTGCAGCCAAATGAAACTAACTTTACAACAATAATAAACAATGCAAGGCGAAATGACGACCTAGCTCTTTAATTAGAGTATTTATAAAATACTCACTACAATATGGCTATACCTTACCGTTTTGAACATTAATATAACAACATTAACATATATTCCTGTAAATCTTTGGGAGGTTAGTGATTTTTCACACAATTTAAAATATTCAAAAAGGTCATAAAATATGGTTGTGATTTGCTCATAGCAATGGCGTTTGAACATGTAAACTATGTTTGTCATACATGTATGCATGTAACGGTATTAAGTATTATTTGGTCACATTCTGGGAAAACAGGACTTAATACATGTGCGTAAAGTAGTGTGCTAGATTAACCTGTGAAGTCCGAACAGGCTAATCAAGGATACAAAAATTTGCTTTTATGGAAGTTTTACTTTCAGGGAAGTCTCTCCTAAACGAGAATCCAGTCTAGGCAAACTGCACATGCTAATCAAGATGTACCCTATGCACATGCATTCAACCCTGTCGTCCAAAAGACAGCCTCATACTAGTCTGCAGTCCTGTCATTAAAAGTCATAGTTTTTTCCATGTAAAATACCTCCCATTTTGAAAGTTATTACAGGAACCTGTCAATTCACAACCATGGTTTGAGCCACTTTCAATGAAATGAAAATGTAGTCACTGTATATATTTTCTTTTGTCCTTCTGTTTAACTACAAAATATATAAAATGATCTTTTGAAAGCTTGGATCCATTTCATCAATTTTGTGTCAACAGCATCTGTTGTGAAAAGTAGCTAATTTTAGTTTTGCTACTGTGGATTGTATAATGACTGGTAAAATATTTCAAGTACAACTTCATGACATTAAAAAATGTGCATATCATGGGATAATGTGTACCAAAAAGCTGATTAATTGGGTGTATTAATATTTTCATCATTTTATGTAATACTACATCATAGTACTACATTGTATATCACATAAGCACGACATAGGCACAGTGCAAGGGTCACCTGTATTATATCACAAATGCTATGATCTATCAATGTTTAGTATGCCATACCAAACCCCAAACCCACATCCTCACTGAAGCAGTTACAGTATGATGCAGCGTTTTAGAGATTGTAAAAACAAATTCTGACATAACATTGCATTATAATATTTTCTAATAGTACTGTTACATTACTATGTGTGTGTAATCTTATACAATTTTAAGAATTAATAATATTCTTATATAATTGTTATTCTTGGACATTTACCTCCTATTAAACTAAGAATATAATCTTTAATTATAATAGCATAATTATGGCATAAATATTCAATATATCAAACATAATGAGTCGAGATGACAAATGGCACTTTAAAAAGCAAACCATAATTCAAATAACTGGCTAACAATACTTCAAGACCAAGAAACACCATGTTTTAGATACAAACCCCTGAGAAAAGGCATAATAAATGTGCATTAAGTATCGTTCCACATCAGCCTGTACAGTCTGCACAGGCTCATCAGGGACTACACTTTCCACTTTTATGGAATATTTCGTGTAAAGAAGTCTCTACTTAACGCAAATTTAGTCTAGGAGAAAAGTGTCCTCCCGGATTAGACTGTGTGGACTGATACTTTATGCACATGCATTAAGCCTAGTTGACCCAGAAAGAAGCTAAAATATTTTACTTTTGTGTTTCAATGGCTTAAATGGTTCCTGAAAGTTCCAGTCCACAGAAAGTGATTCAATTCATGTATACTAAGGAAAGACAATTATGTTTACTTCACTGAAAGCTGTAAGTAAGTATTTGAACTATGTGTATGTTAGCGTTTGGAGTGAATGGCATATATAATCCATTACCGTCCCCATGGTACAAACATAGTGTACTTATTTTAATTAATCCACTTACTTTAGAAGCATCAACAGCTGTTTCATGTACAGAAACTAAACCAAACTATTATTTCATTGATTTCAATGTGTCTTTTAAATCTTTTGGTTGGCAAGATAACCAATCATAAGGATTTGTGCCCCTTGAATTTTTTGCGGAGTAGGGGGAGTTGGGAGCTTTAACATGAGCTGTAAAATTTAACAAAGTTTACATGTCCTCTAATTCATACACATTATGACATGCAGTGCTAATACATCACTGTATTGTACAACTCTTGTCCTCTACCAGTAGTTTCCCCTCTGTTACTCGTTTGTCCAAGTACTCTTCATCATCAATCCTAAAAATGAGAGAAAATGATGGCCTATAAATGAAGTTCTGGACACTTATACATAAAAATATCCAAAGTTTTGTAAGTTCAAATAAATAACAATAATGTTTGTGCAGTGCCCCATCCATTTTGGCACTTTTGTTTTATTTTATTTTTTTCAATTTATTCTACTTCTAAACGCTTGTATAGAAGTAAACTTGACCTTTTAACCCTTTGCATGCTGGGAAATTTGTCGTCTGCTAAATTGTCGTCTGCTGAATTTCTAAAATTAGCATTTTCTTTGATTTTTTTTCAAAGAATACTATTAGAATAGCAAACAGTTTGGATCCTGATAAGACGCCACGTTCTGTGGCGTCTCATCTGGATCCAAACTGTTTGCAAAGGCCTTCAAAATCCTGTTCCAGCGCTCAAAGGGTTAAATCAACATGACTAAGCATGTGCTTTTATCTGAGACCCTCGTGTATATAGTTTTCATGAACTACTTGTTTCCACAAAAACTCATAATACTCATGGTAACAGAAATAACTAGAATGGTCTTGAGCACAGAAGAATTCTTAATGCAATAAAATGATTTTTTTTTCTCAATCAAAGCACCAAAATCTATTCAGATAAAGACATTAAAGTGAATGATTTGACCAGAGGAAACCTCCAATTCACACAGGGTAAAATGGGTGTGGCATTGCACAATTATTTTATTGTGTTTACACCCATTGTTTCCTGAACGTCACTCCAGCACACTAATTAGCACATGCCCTGCTGCCTTCTGCACCATGTCACAAATAGACGGCAACCAACGCTCCAACATGCACGGCGCTACTTTCCCCACACTTCTAAGGTCATAATGGTGTTCGCATGCCAACGGAGAGTCACGAAACATCGGCAGCCTGACACCCATAAAACAATATTTCCTGCCTCGAGTTACCCCACCCACTAATAATCCATTTACTGTAATAACAGCCTAGTGTTTCCCTGAAACAATATCTGTGCAGAAAACTCGTGCACTGGACATCGCAAGCACACGCCACTCACACGACATCGTCGCCCATAATTCTCATTCTCTGCAACCTAACACCGGAATATGTGACGTTATTGTTGGCCGATCTTAGAGAGAAAAGTTGACAAAAAGGCGATGCATTCACATGAATGTTTTGATCACAAAAGAGGAGCAACTTATGACACTGTAATTGCTAGCTAGCGCAGAAAATAATGTATAGTGTGTCTAAATGCCGTATTGAGTTTATGGTAATTTGTATGTGCATGGTAATGAGTGGGTGTCCCCTTACAAAATAGGCTGGTTAGGACAAGTGGACAATGGTTAACCCTTGACCACTCAGATACACATTTTGAGAAGTTTGTACTCTCTTAGAAAATCATATTAAAATTAAGAATTCTCTTACTAGATACCAGTTTCAAAGGCTTCATTTCCAACCCAAAAAAACTGATGAGCAGCAAACAGCATACAACCTGAACCTGTTCTGGCTTTATACTGGTTGCAAAAGCTATTTTCACTTTGCTTCGGAATGGGAAAGGGTTAACCTCTTAGACTGTTCACGTAAATATGATCATAAAACTGATTAACCTGCTTAACCCTTTGAGCGCTGGAACCAGATTTTGAAGGCCTTTGCAAACAGTTTGGATCCAGATGAGACGCCACAAAACGTGGCGTCTCATCAGGATCCAAACTGTTTGCTATTCTGAAAGTATTCTTTGAAAAAAAATCGAAGAAAATGCTAATTTTAGAAATTTAGCAGATAACATTTTAGCAGACGACAAATTTCCCAGCATGCAAAGGGTTAACATTTCCTGTATCAGATACAATGGTTCTGCACTGATCCATCTACAAATTTGTTATTTTAAAAACAAGTTTACAAGGATACTAACGAGACCAATCCGACCTTTGAAATACTTCAAGTTCATGTTTTCTGTTTTATATCTGAAACTAATGAAGTTTGATAACAGTGTATAAATAGTTATAAATGAATTGTAATCATAATAGTACTATTGAATCCAATTGATTAAGTTTTGTAATGAATTAAAAAAATAAACTACACAAATAAACATATCTCCGAATAAATTATTTATTGATATATACCAGTAATTATATATTTGAGCTGAGCTCTGTGAAAACTGGGCCTTATTGCAATTATGATGTCAATAATCACATTTTTTTTATGTCAAATCTCCCCATGGGTGCAAAAAGGTACCATATGACATTTAATTTCAATGTCACATAGTAACTTTTTGCACCAAGGGGGCGATATGTAATCAAATTAAATATTGCTTCCATGTTTCATACTGTTAGCACATCGATTTGTTTTGAGACTCACCACATTTTTGAAACCTGATGTATTGTTATTTAAAAAACAAGAAACATAGATAAAGAACTGGAGGCAAGTATGTTTGTGAAATTAAGAGTATAACCATGTGGTTATCGTAATTGTATGTGTTTTGAAATTGATTATTTTTGTTTGATTTTGCAGATTTTTTCAAGCAGAGTTTTTATGTCACAAGTGGAAATTACAGTATGCATGAGATTACTTGATATATATGAGAGAAAAAAGTGTTAAATCTGCATTAAAATAATACCAAGTAATTTGTGAAACTTGGAAATCCAGTTCGTAAATTTCAAATGTTTCACTGGCTATACACTAGCTATAAAATCCTTATTCATCAAAGGATTGAAAATGGTTTTCAGTTTTATGATATAGAAGTTATTTATTTATTTATTCCCTTGTATATAGTCTCCATTATTTTATTTATATGCCTATACATTAATCCTTTTTTTTCATTTATTTATTACATTAACCCTTTGAGTGCTGGAACCGGATTTTGAAGGCCTTTGCAAACAGTTTGGATCCAGATGAGACGCCACAGAACGTGGCGTCTCATCAGGATCCAAACTGTTTGCTATTCTGATAGTCTTCTTGGAAAAAAAATCGAAGAAAAAGCTAATTTTAGAAATTTAGCAGACAACATTTTAGCAGATGACAAATTTCCCAGCATGCAAAGGGTTAAAATTATGAATACAGGACTTTGGAACTTTTTTAATTCAAGACTGCTTTTTATCATTTTCCTGATTTTACACTTTATAGTTCTTCTAGTTGTATAATAAACAAATTTACATATACACAAAACAATGAAATCATCAAAATAATTTGCTGAACAAAAAATCGCAGTGCTAAACTGTTAAACTAGGATTTGAAAATCTAAACAAATGGACATTTTATTTTGAACAATTAATGGTATTAACACAATTCAGGAGGTAAATTTCAAATTTAATGACTGAAGATCCGATACTTGAGTTACAAGGGAATAAGGAAAGAGTTAAGTGACATTGGCTTAGTCAGACATTTGACAGACACAAGAATGGGAATGGCACATGCTATCAAGTTGGAAATAAAATCTAAATTTGCCACAACAATGAGCAAGAAACAGTGAAAACATCCCCATCTCCTGTGGTCCTGCTGATTAATGTGAGGCAGTTGACAGCAAGAGTTAATCCCCCTTAATCCTCTTCTTTTCTGGAGTCATAAATACTCTTAATTATTTTTAAATTTCAAAACACTGACCATGGGAAGAATTTCTTGACAGAACGCGAGACGAAAGTTGAACGGTATTGTTTGAAAGAATTTATGTTAAAAGTGGTATTACTGTTGACATTTGAAATACTCCTGTTGTCAGAGTGAATTTAAAAATTGCATTACAAATAGTTGGATATCCAATATTAGCAGAGTTGATTCTATCTTTACTTGGACCAATTATAAATATCTGCCTTTAAACTGAAGAGTAAATATTATGGTTCAGAAATTGAAGATTCAAAAGTTGATAGCTATTCTGAAATACTGTCAGTTAAAAGAATGTATGGCAAATAATGTTGTATTGAAATAATTGATGGGCAAATAACAATATTTATTCATGATTGATAGTTAACATTTTCCTTTAAAAAAACAGAAACAATTATACTGCTATTGACACATGCCTATGTAACATAAATTGAATATTTCATCAAAGAAAAAAAAATCCAATAAAACGTATGTAATATACTGGCAGTCAAACGTTCTGGTAATGTTTTAGAAAAATATTATAATAAACATGATTTGAGTATTAAGTACTTGAGAACTTTTTTTTCTTTAATTCAAAGTATGGAATTATAAAGAAATTCACATTATCAAAACTTTTTATTCATTAAATGTACTTAAATTGTTTTTATTTTTATTCCCCCACAGAGTGGGAGGCATTAACAATTGGACTTGTCCATCCTTTGTCATATTATTTGTACTAAAATAAATGCAAGAAGTTGCAGAAAATATTTGAACTAACTGGAAATACGTCAAATTAAACTGACTGTTGAAAAATGAGTTCAGAACTGCAATGTAATTTCAGTTCAAATTAGTTTTAATTTAAAACAGGAAATTGACAATTTCGAGATAATTCTATTATAACGCAGAAAATAAAGGGAATTAAATTTTGACCAAAGAATCTTTGAAGAACAGTTTTCTAAGACAGCTTTGGAAAAAAAAAGAAAAAAATGAGACCTCAAAGAAACACAATAAATATCACTGATGAAGGTTTAACAATGGTCATCACTAAATCAAAGGAAAGAAACATTTCAATGCACAGTCAATCAGCATGGTTGAAAGCGATGATGTGCAGACAAAACGGTGGAAAAAATGAAAATTGTCATTGAATCAACGGAAAAATTAAGGGAATAATTGGGTGTATCAACCAGGCTTGGTTTCCTACGACAAACAATATTGCAGAAATTTGTTTCTTGCGACGGTCGGGTGAGTTCGAAAAGAAGTGTTTCCCCACAATACTGGTTGCCATATTTATTCATTATTTCTCACTATGAGGGAAACATTCACGACAATTGAGCGTCATTCACTCGGCAAATGAGAGCAACTTCCAAGGGAATGCATTATTGCATTATCAACGATTCAACGCAAGGCGGCCTTTACGTTCGGAGAACATCTACTAATTTGTTAATGGTTCAATTATACATGGCATTGTTGTATGGTTATGATAGTGGAATTCCGTAAATCAGGATGCATGAAAAAGAAAATTTTCAATTACTTTTCAAGTATGAGAAAAATCGGACTTATGATTTTTCACCAATGTTTTCAAATTTACTGGGGCTAATTTTACATATGCTATTAGTATTAATTTGAGAATATTACTGATTACATTATTTACATGATATCATTCAGTTAATCCATATCACAAAAATATTCACTTCTAATAAGATCTAGCCATGTTTGGAATTAATTTTTTAATAATATTTTGGCATTGAAAGGGAGGAAATCAGCAGAAATGAGAATCAATCAAATCTTTATAGAACCTAAGACTAAGTACAATTGCCAGCCATGTTTAACCCTTTGCATGCTGGGAAATTTGTCGTCTGCTAAAATGTCGTCTGCTGAATTTCTAAATTTAGCATTTTCTTCANGGTTCCAGCGCTCAAAGGGATAATGATGGCTGTTCTAACAGCCCTTCTTTCATCCTTTCCTGTGAATAAAGATGCTCACACAAAATTTGTAACAAACTCAGACCCACTCCACTCCTTTGGTACTAGAATATCACATGCTCTGGAACCCCAGTACAAACCCCAGTCAGCATTTTAACCCTTAAACTAATGGCTGTTCTGCCAGTCAAACTTACGCTCTCTCCTGTGAATCAAGATGCTGAACCAGCTCGTCTCTCTTGTTCACCGTGACAACGAGTTCCTCTAGCAACAGCTTCTCACGCAACTTCTGTGCTTCTGTTTTCTGCCAGTCTGGAATACACAAATATACAGTGTAATACTAGTCATCAGAATATCACAATGTTATATTTTATAAATAATAATTTCAAATAAGCATTAATTTTATTCACATGATAATTTACCAGGTGTCCAACAAAAATAACTGTGATTGAGCAGGCTGGTCTGGAGCTACAATGGCAGCATATGGCATAAGACCCATGTTAACCCTTTGCATGCTGGGAAATTTGTCGTCTGCTAAAATGTTGTCTGCTAAATTTCTAAAATTAGCATTTTCTTTGATTTTTTTTCAAAGAATACTATCAGAATAGCAAACAGTTTGGATCCTGATGAGACGCCACGTTCTGTGGCGTCTCATCTGGATCCAAACTGTTTGCAAAGGCCTTCAAAATCCGGTTCCAGCGCTCAAAGGGTTAACAAGACTATTGTCATTTATCATTGGAGTACAAACCTATATTGGTCGACTCTCTCCATGTTTGACAAGTTTCTACATGGAAATTACATGGGTCCTCGGTTTTCGGTTCTTAAGTAGTTCTAGAAATGTTATCATGGTGGTCTTACAACCAACAGACACACAGAGGGACAGACAGACGCATATTTAGAAAGATGAAGTACGGGTCTCTTTCAACCAACACTTCATAGAAATTCCACAAACAACCTCATAAAGAGAATTTAATGAATATTAATTACCTCCTGCCCTCCCCTAAAATGAACATCTTTAAATTCACAAGTCTGTTTTTGCATGATAACCAGGGAAAAGATCAGGCTTAAACCAACAGCTCCCGAATCGGAACCCATGTGATGCATGTATACAAACTAATGAACAATTACCAACGAAAGGCGAACAAGCAGTCCTGTATGAGAACCAAAGGCAACAAAATCCGCTTAAATCGTGTAATCCCTTAAGATCCAATGTTATGTCCATAGAGTCAATAACAGAGAAACGGCAAAAGGCCTGTGGGGGGAGACCATTTTGTGAATATTGTTAATACAGCTTAAAACACAATGACAGGACAAAGATGGTGTTTAAGTAATCATATTTACAAATAATGGGCAATTATAAGACAGCACATAAGTGCCAATCATGACCAGATATTTATTCAGATGGTTGACTTGAAGTGATAGGGACCTAATGACGAGTGAAAATTGGTCTTGAAAAGTGTGAAAGGTGGCGTGTGCCAACACGGTGTGAATGAGCAAAAGAAATGGAGGGCTGAAGTTTTAACTGGACTTAATGTCATTAGCAAAGCATGTCTAGTTAGCTACAATACTAGTAGTATCTAATGAGGCGTAAATTGTAAGAAAGACACATGATTTGATAATTATACTGGTAATTTATCTTATTTAAAATTGACAGATACGAAAAAAAAATAAAGAATAAATGTGGTCAATGAATTTCAGTTTTTGGTCTAAAAGATATAATAAATTTGCAAATACTCAACATTTATAAGGTTTCCATTGATCACATTTATTAAAAACCTTTTTATTTTATTTGTTTTATTCGTGCAATGGTACACACAAGTCATTAGAAGTAAATGAGCAAATTATTTCTTCCAAAATTTGAAATATAACATTTGTTGAAACCTAAAAAATCCAAATTGGCCTAGGTAACAATTTTTTGCCGCAACCCTTAGTAGTCCTGAAACAAAAGCAGTCTTCCTTAGCAAGAATAACCAAGAGGCTGTAACAGAAACCATTCGTTGGCACATTAATTTTCCAGCCCTGTTCGACCATGTAAGGTGATAAGACGTCAAACTGACATTTACCGTTTCTTGGACACGAAATGAAGCCTCATTGCAGACGCAAAGACGACGGCTATACTACATCGAGAGAATCACGAAAAATGAAATTAATTGATGTTGGGAGCTTATTAAATCAATTTTCAATTTTCCCTGAACTTTCCCAATCAGAATGTGTCGAAAATAAGCAGCTTAGGGCACTACAGAAAGGATTTCAGAAGAAACGAACAAATGATAGAATTGAGGATTTAAGTCAAGAAAATTTACCGAACATGTAATCAAACACCACTGCAGTGTATGGGATGGAGTGACAGTAATTATTTGGTATTAGCATTTATAACACTTTTCCATAATGGGTTGAACAAGGCACAATAGTCAATACAGACTATACTATAATAACAGAAAGGTTTTTACGGGTCAAGGCACTTTTTTTTTACATATGTTTGTTTTTATAATATGTACTTATTTTAATTGAAACCATTTTTAATTTTTTAAATTTTCAATTTAAATAAAACTGAACCATATTAAGAACCACTTTTATTTTATTTACCAAAATCAAAAAGGCTGCCCAATTGACAGCTTAAGTCCAAACATGATCCCTTTGACCCTAAAGCCTGACATTGACCTTCTGCTCATAGCCGCAATGTGTTCAATATTTGATGCACTATATTCATAAAAGTGCTTTACAAGGCAAAGGAGATAAAGAACGGACATGGAAATACATGTTCAAACATTCAGCCTTTAAGCACGACCTTGCCCTTGACTTGTAAAGATTGGCGTAGGCCTTCTAAATGAGCAGAACATTTGAGCTTAGTTCCATTAAAATCTTTAGGCGTATTTATGATATGAAGCCAGCACAAAATAACAGACTCAAATATTAAACCTTTAAATGTGATATTGGCCTTAAACTGGCATGAAATACTAATGCCTTCTGCACATTGTCTAAATTAGTTTTATACAAAAAATTAAGAGGCATAAAGATATGGTGCAGACATAAAAATGTGTTGACATACAAATTAGTTGACCTTCAAAGCTAGACCTTGACCTGGTGTGACTGACTACCTGCATGAGTACATTACTTCACTGACCTTGACCTTTGAGCCAAGTTTCATAAAATCCTTCAAAAAGTATAGGAGTTACGTCGGAGCCTTCAAGGAAATGTGGAGAGGATGGGCATTTTATGGGCATTCTATAACACCAGTCCCACTTATAGTAGCTGAGTGGGATTCAAAATCTATACACATATATTGACATCAAGGAGTTAATTTATTAAGATACTACATCCACTGGATGTTATAGAAATGTTTATTTTTTATAAAAAATATGACATAAGACATCAAACACGAATATATTTGTAGATTAATTTAATTGAAAAATACCAACTGGAAAATTCAAATTATTAATTGCAAAAAAAAAAGCAAATATTTGAAAATAAAATAATGGCAGTCATGTTTCCTTGAATTCATTAGGTAAGGATGCATTTAAATTTGTATCTGGCTAGTGACAAAAAAGGTCAAAGAGAAGAAAGAAAAAAAGTGAAATGTAAAGAAATCAGAGAGCAAACAAAAATTGCAACAAAACCCAGCAGATTCCCACCATATGTGTGACAGTTCAGCACATGATCAGTGACATCCTGTACAATCGCTAGGGCAACGAGGCTTGAAATACGGCCCACATGTTTATGAAGGGGCCGAGATTTCTGGATCAGTCAGACGTGAAATATTGTCCCCGCAATCAATCAAGTTCGAAGTCCGGGGGTGATAATTAGGCTATTATGGAACGTTGTGAGAGTTCAGCAGTCCAAATAAATAATAATTGCTAACAATTCAGCATATTTTTCAGGGTTACATAATGCCAAACATTTCCAAAGGAAAACATCAACAAATTTCAGATGAAGAGCGATATATTCTCAGATCAAAATATCAGGGCAAAACATTCCCTGATCATAGCAAATTATGAACAGATTTTTGGGATCATGGTAAATAACTTTTCAGGATATAATTGCTAAAACAATCAGTATGATGTAACTAATACAAGAGGGTCATGATGGGCACTTTTCACTCACCTGAGTTCAAGGCACAACAATTGCTGAAAACCATATTCAAACATTGCCTTGAAATTGTCATTATATAAACATTCGGACCATGTTTGATCAAGATTTAGTAAAAATAAAGCTTCTAGAGTTGAAGTACGATTTTCTTAGATTTAATCTGGTGACCTTATTTTTGGACGCATATGACCCAGATTCGAACTTGGTCCAGATATTTTTAAATAAACTATTCTGAACAAGTTTTATTAAAATTGAGTAAAAAGGTAGCTTGTAGAAAGGTAACAAGGCTTTTGAAAAACAAATGAAGTAACCTAATTTTTAGATGCACGTGACCCAGATTCAAACTTGCCCTAGATATTGTCAAGATAAGATTTCTGACTAAGTTCAATCAATATTGAGTCATACATATGGATTCTAGAGTTGTAACAATGTTTTTCTAAATTTTGACCTGTGACCTTGTTTTTCAACGCGTGTGAACCAGATTTTAACCCCAGCTAGACATTATCAAGATAAATATTCTGACCAAGTTTTACCCGAGATTGAGTCATAAATGTGGCTTCTAGAAGTGAATTATGACCTAGCGACTAAGTTTCTTGACAAATGAGACCCAGATTCAAACTTCGCCTAGATTTTGATAAGATAAGATAAACATTCTGCCCAAGTTTCATCAAGATTTATTCATAAAAATAACTTTATGAGTTGTACCAAGTTAGTTTTTTTTAATTTCACCTCATGACCTTGTTTTTGGACACAGGAAACCCAGATAAGAACTCGACCTAAATATGGGCAAGATAAACATTCTGACTAAGTTTCATTTAAGATTGGATGAAAAAAATGTGGTCTCTAGAATGATAACGAGCTAAAAATTGATGACACACAACTACAGAATACTGATAGGGCCATCATGGTTACACATTAAAATCCAGAGGGCGAGAATGAGAGAACGCGATAGTACCATGGCGAAAATGCGACAATACAATGATGACAGTGCGACAATTAGATGGCGACAATGCGATAGTACGATGGCGAGAATGCGAGAACGCAAAAGTAGGATGATGACAGTGTGACAATACGATGGCGACAGTGCAATAGTACGATTGCGACAATGCGATGACGACAGTGCGACAATATGATGACGACAGTGCGACAATATGATGGAGACAGTACGATGGCGACAATGGGGAATGCGAGAACGCGATAGTACGAGGGTGACAATACGATGACGACAGTGCAAGAATATGTTGGCGACAATGCGATAGTACGATGGCGACAATGCGATGATACTATGGCGACAGTACGATATGACTATCGCATTTTCGCCATCGTACTATCGCATTCTCGCCATCGTACTATCGCATTGTCGCCATCGTATTGTCGCACTGTCNGTAACTGACATTTTGTAAATTGTTCAGGATTTTATATTTTCATGTATTATATGAAATACTGTAAGAGCACTTACGTTATTTTTTTGCATTCAAAATATTTCAGTGTTAAAATTATGGTTACTGCTCCTGTCTTAATTATTTATTGTTTTAAAAAAGACATCTTAATTTGGAGTTTTGTTTTGTTTTTCAAATTATATTATAATACTAATCAGAAAATTGGAATACGGAAAAAAAAATTATTAAAATAAAATAGTTTTTTTCTTCTCCTGAAATTTTGACAAAATGTAAGTTACGCTACTTTTTACATTCAGAAAATGACAACTGTTCATTCCTGTTAATTTGAAATTTTTGTAAAAACATGATTTCTATTAAAAAGGTTGTCTTAATATTTTAACAGTTGATTTATATCACCTTAATAAACACAAAAATGGAAAAAAGTAAAAATTTATAAAATTGTCAGTTACATGACTTATTACATTCAGTAGACGATATGCCCCCTTTTTCCACATGTTTGTAAACCTAAACGCAAAGTGTTTTCCCACATTTTTCGTAACCTAAACGCAAAGTGTGACAGAATTTCAGACGGACAGACGGACAGTGCGATCACTATATGCCCACCTTCGGGAGCATAAAAAATAACAAAGATATACCGGTAAACATTGAAATGATGCTGGTGGACCCTATTACCCATGCCGTGAGCATTTTAACAAATTCCTCTACTGTGTATGGCTGAGTAATTCACATACAACAATAATGATGTTGTATTCAATAAATTAAACTTTGTTGTTGTAATTTCTATCATTTTATGTTCACATCTGATTAGATGATCATGTTCACATCTGATCTGATTTTACAACAACAGAATAATCAACGAGTTGATTGTGGTCGTCAACCGGTAGAAGTAGTCATTTATGTATTTGTTATATAAAAAGATTAGAGAATGATCTGTTCCATTTCTCTTTTATTTAGAGACATGACAAAACTTGTAAGACTGTTCAACACATGTTTGAGTTTAGTTGCGCTACCTTTTTTGATTCCTTTAAGGCAGAAACCATTTTACCAAAAGAGATAATTACACTTAACTGTTCCCCACCTATAAGAAAGCAGTTTAGAACAATTAAAAATAATGCCAAAGGAATAAAAAAAACACAACAACAACAGGCAAGTCAAAACAGTCATTTTAAGAAAGTCATTGGGAATTGTTCTAATTTGTTTTAGGAAGTTTAACCAACAAAAAAAATACTGACATAAAGCATTACAAAAGCATTTAAATTGCATTTTCCTATCTTTTTTATTCAATTAGTTTTTTTAAAAACTAATATTTTATTAGGTTTATGAAGAAAATCAAATCATGGTAGTAAACAGAAAGTGACCCCAATCCCACCAAAAGTAATCCTGGAAGGCTTTGTCCCTTTCACTTTATAATAAGGAGCATTACAAGCTGCACACATTTAAATCTTATCAGTGCATATTTTCATTCCTGAGAGAATGGGTCCACAGGGGAATTTTGATGTGGAACACCTTACAAGAGGAATATATAAATATTTTTAATTTACTTAAAATATTAAATATTGAGCTACTTTGATAGATAGTAGATATACTTATTTTAAATAATCACAGTCATTGATTGTTTGGCAATTTACAATATGTTTTACTATACTTAAATTACAAAAATAAATTATTTAAAAATCTAACAAAAAAATAAAATTAGTAGACTTAAATTGAAAAGAACTCTTTCTTGTTCAAAGGAAACGAGGTTTGAAACCCCGAGAATTGTTACAATATTAAAAATCTTACCAAAGCACCTGAAAGCATATGTTCACGAAAAATCAAAAAAGTTGATCAAATTGGGCTATTTCATTTCAAGATTGATTTGTATAAGAGTTGCACTTCAAAATATGTTTTCTACCATTCTTGTACAATTAATTACAAAGAACATCAAGAAATGTTTTCTTGCAGATTTCATAGGCAGGTCGCACAGATTTCATAGAAAACAAAGGCCATGGGGACATAAATGAAATACCACTAACTTGACTAAGTGTTGAATAACCTGGCCGGGGGAATGGAAGATAATTTCGGCCCCCAAAATATGCCCTGCCAATGGTTATGTCCTATGTGATTTTGTGAGCTTGTCAAAAATAAATTCTGACATTGCATGATCTGAATGAGACTTGTTTACACGTTTAAACTAATTTTCAAAAGAAAGGATTTTCTCGACTGCTTATATTTACTTGAAGGTAACCCTACAGGCTACATTACATTCTTTCTCTAAATAGATGATGATAATATCGGAATATTTGTGCAGTCAAATACAGTTCCGTACAACACAACAATAATAAAGGGGGAGATGTTTTTTGAAATTTAAAAAACAAACCTCCGATGCGCCTGACAAGCAGTGTATATTTAAAAATGAAGAAAAGATCAACAGACAACTCCCCGCTAGGAGTATCGCCATTTTGAAATCATGTGATACTTTATGTATTTTTAGTAAGCACGCTATTTTCTGCCTGCCAAATATTTGTCACATTTGATTATCCGACATGTCGATAAAATGTTACTTACGTCTATGTTATTATTGAAACGAATTAAATTAAACAACCCATATACATCTTTGTGAAATTCATACAAATTTAATCTCAAATTGTTGTTTTAACATATAATTTTTATTTTTGATTGTGGGTACGAAATAATTAATTACGATTTAAACCATATGGTGTATAATACGGAGTTATTATTTCTAAGGTTAAAATCGGTCGATTTTATATTTATTAAACCTGCGACCTGAAAACGGTTAACGGTTAATAAAGGTATTCATTGGACCAAAGATCTATAAATATATATGTATATTTATAGATATTTGATTGGACATAAACGTTGGGCTTTGGAGCAGATATTCACATTGAACAAATTATTTCTGTAACGCATAATAATTGTGATTTAGTTTGAAAGTTTAAAAACTGAAAGGCCAGTTGCCAGCATAGTATTTGTAAAATCCTATAATACAAGGCAAATAACGCAGAAAAAACGGGCAAATATGTACGCAGAGCAAACGGACCTGATACCATGTTTCCCAAATATTTTGTCCTGTCCCTTTCAAATTTCCACTTGCTGTAATGGCCTTTAAGGAGACACACTTATCTAGTTACACCTGAGCTAACAGATACAACGTTTGTGATATTTCTTCATTTTCGTGCTTGGTATAAATAAGAATGTATGCAGTGTAACTCCAATTTCAAAGAAAACTTAAAGAACGACCTGTATTGCTTTGAACACAGACAGCTTCAAAGTATGTTGATGCAGATCCTCCATCTTATACTAGGTAAAGGGGCGTGTTCACAGCTCTTGGTATATACTCACAGCATGCAAAACAACTTTAAGGTTCAAGTATTATATAAGGAAAAAAACGACATCACATCGTCTAAACCGCTCAGCGATGCCTGTATATGCAAATGGGACTGTAATGTTTAATTAATGAAAAAAGATCAACGTGCTGTCGACAATTCATACCACAAGAAAAGAAACAAGCAACATTATTCATCATTTCGTTTTAGGAGCGCTTTAAACATGTGTCAGGTAATATCAGCTGGCGAGATTCTTCACCCTTTGGCCACAGCATGAGTGTCAATTCACAGAGAGCAAAATTTTGAACCGACAAGGTAGGGTTGGACATGACGAACTGTGATTTAAAACGTGTCCGAATATAATTAATATCTTGCTTTGAAGACGATCGCTTTGCAATTTTGTGAGTGCGCTTTCCTTCAATTATATAAACAAATCCTGTTACAAGCAGTACATGTCAGTATGGAGAGATCTTTACGACGATTTACATCTTTTTAAAGTCGCTAATACTCAGAATGTATATTGATAGATCGTTGCTAAACAGATTCTAAAGAAATTTTACTAGCAATCATTCGGATAAATCAGTAATTGTTTGTTAATTATTGAGACACAAGTAAAAAGATGTGCCCCAAGGGACAAATCTTGGCTTAATACAGCCCCCGAAAGTCGCAGATGGTATAATAGTCCGGTCTTTATCGTACAAGATGGCGGGTAATTTTCCGCTGACACAATTTGTATCTCTCTGACTTGTGGATACAGCATACCTCCACATCGTAACCCATATGCAACACAAATCAAGTATTCATATCTTTAAATTTGTTTTCATTTCAAGGTGACTTGTATGTGTATTTTTGAATGTCGGCTGCCCAAACACTTGTCACACAATTTCTCGAAATTTCGTACCACGGAGACTTCGAACTATGTAGCCGGTAATGCCAATTGCACCACAAACTTATGTTGCAGTCTCTTCTTTTCACATTCAAGGCAATGCTTTCATTATTTTTGTTATGTTTTCATGACTATGGTATCTATGAGACAGCACAGTCACTTGCACTTGGGAGTGCAAAGACTCGGTACACAGATTCTACTTTCACTTTCAATAATTTACATGTCTGCTTTGAATTTCACGTGGCAAGTTTCCTAAGATATATCAATTCTTGTTAAAGAACATTTGTATATTCCAAAAGTTTTGCAGAACTGCTTTCCCATGTAAAAATGTTGATTTCTTTTATTACCTTCTGTTATCTGAAGCGTTTCCATACAGGGCTTGCACTAAGCGGCGTACGGCCGTATATTACGCCTGATAATTGTTTCCATACGCCTATAACAAAACCCCATGACGTCCACTGTACTTCCTAAAAATTGGTCATACGCCGAAAATAGTAACCTGTGACGTAAGCTGTCGATTAAAATAACGCTCCGCCTCCTTTCCAATACGATTGGAGCAGGCTCACAGTAGACACTTATGTATTGATGAATTGTAGCAGACGTCAATCTTAATACCTTCGCTGTTCATGGTTAGGGGGACTGCGCTTAATTGGAGTAAGTGCCTGTTTATTGTCACGATGTTTTGATAACAATAACGTGTGAATGTCGGCAAAGAAGTTGAGACCCCATCTTGGACCCTGTTTGGCCACAAGTTGTTAATTGTGGTAACAGTTAGAAGAATGCATCATTGTTTCAATTAAGAACATTGCGACCCATTTTTTACTTGTCAAAATAGTTTAATTGGCAAACACAGATATGAATTTGACAAAAATATTGAACTTGTACCACTTATCATTCGTGTTCAGAATGTCGCAACGTACGCTTGCCGATTTTGGCATTCCACTTTCGACGAAACGTTAATTAGAAATTGATGAAAATTGCTTTGAAAGCAAAACAAGTTTATATCGGAAAGACCAATTAACCCGTATTAAATTAATTGACAATGAACAAAAGACGGTAAGGCGCCGTTCTGAGTAACAAATCTTGCGAAATACACAATACACCACGTGGTCATGAAAGTTCAAAGTGAAAACAATACCCGTTTACAATTTTATGCAACAACACTTTAATTTTAGTACATGTATATTTCACCAAGTCCTTTTATAGAACTGAAGCACATCGTTTTTTCACAGCCACGTGATAGTATTTGCTGGTACACATTCCTTTGTATTCATCTACAACTTACACCAATCACTATATATGTATGCCTTGTAAAACCCGTTTTTTAATAAGAGCGCGAAATTGTTGCTGTCGTCTGTCGCACATGGAAAGCGTGCGTGTTGCAAGAGTAATGTAACTTAACATAGACTTGTTACTAGGTACATGTATTTTTTAGAATGAAATACTCACATTGAAATAAATGCACTCAATGAGAAAATCCCATGGCAACTTAAGAAAAATACGTCAATTTACGAGTGATTCAACAACAACAACATTTTTGTTGACTAATACATTAACCTTGTAAGTGAGACTTGTGAATAACTGCAAGAAAATTATAGGAAACAAAAGTGCTAATGGTGCTAGTAACATAAATAAAAAATTAGTTGATGCCAGTATTAAGGGGTAAGCATTAGTATTATCCATAAAAAGATTATGATATTACAGAGCTCCAGATAAGGTTTTGTGAAATTCTTAACGTTACTACCAGATTTTCAAAAAGAATTCTTAACTCTGAAATTGTATTCTTNAATTCTGTCAAAATGCCAGTCAGAGTTACATAACTTTGCCTGCACAGTCCCCTTACGATAGTTAGTAAGTGTTGCAAGTATGAAAGCAATGGCTTTGATACTTTAGGAAAAAAGTGGACCTAAACACAAAACTTAACCAAATTTTCAATTTTCTAAGTATAAAAAGGGCACATAATTCCGTCAAAATGCCAGTCAGAGTTACCTTACTTTTCCTGCACAGTCCCCTTACGATAGTTAGTAAGTGTTGCAAGTATGAAAGCAATAGCTTTGATACTTTAGGAAAAAAGTGGACCTAAACACAAAACTTAACCAAAATTTTCAATTTTCTAAGTATAAAAAGGGCACATAATTCTGTCAAAATGCAAGCCAGAATTATCTAACTTTGCCTGCCCAGTCCCCTCATGATAGTAAGTAAGTGTACCAAGTTTGAATGCAATAGCATTGATACTTTATGAGAAAAGTGTACCTAAACGCAAAACTTAACCGGACGCCGACGCCGACGCAGACGCCGACGCCAAGGTCATGACAATAGCTCATAATTTTTTTTCAAAAAATAGATGAGCTAAAAATGGAAAAGTTGTTTCAACTTGATTCAAACCCCTGTTCTCAGGATCAAAAGATTAATGCCTCAACCGCTCGGCCATTCTTGTACTAATGTCAGGGAGTATTTTTACTTTAAAAGTAATCTGAATATTGTCTGCAATATTATTGATACAACAGTAACATTCAAAATTATTCTATAAGCATTTTAAAAACTTAATAAATTTATTAAATTAAATGATGATAATACATTAAAAAAATGTTATTTATGTTATTTTGTTTATGTCATTATTGTTCTTTGGCTCCTTTATAATTATACACTGCGGTTGGTATTTTTATTTAATGTAACATACAAGTTAAATCATGTTAATGTTTTGTTCGATTAGGTAATAATAATAACTTTATTAGCATTTTAATTTTAAAAAGAAATTATATGTAAATATTATAAATTAATTTTCAATTTTTTTTTAATTTATTTGATGAACTGACTTGTTTAAATAAGAAATATTTTCATATTTTAATATTTTCATAATATTTTTTGTTAAAACAGCAATACATCATACAATTATAAACATATTTAAGCAATTTTTATGCACCGCGTAGAAACTTCACATTTTACCTTAAAGGCAGCAGCAATCGTTACATTTACATTACGAGAATTCCACGCCATTACCTCGAATCATTTCCACTAATTTCGCGGGCCGACCAACAGTTTTGATGTCATGCCCAGCTGTTTGCAGCACGGAATATAAATCATAAACCTACGATGTATGACACGCATTTAGATGTCGAGCGTTACCAGCCACATGTTACTGGACAGAATATGTTTGCATAGCATTATGATAATCTACGCAATAAATGGCAACTGTTTCAGATATTATTGCCTTTGATTTCCGCATGAATTTTCTATTCAATTAATATGACATTAGCTGCAAATGTGGCATAAATTTATGCATTGCTTCAAAACACAACAAACTTAAAATGGGCACAATAAAACTTGTTTTGCGTTTCATTGGTTTTATAGGAGCCCAACAAATTTGCACTGTATTTTTATAACTTTGTAAGGCAGAAAAAAATCATTGACTATTTGCCAGTTGAATACATGTATTATGTGTTTACATTGTTTTTGCAATAAGAATATTTAAAGGAAAATACATGCACAATATTAAATTAAAAGCCAATGAACAAATAAAGCTGTGTGTATGCTTGTCTACTGTAAACAGCATGTAACAGGATTTCCATCATTTCAGGTTAGTTACTTCATGTACTAACACTTTCCCTGGGCAAGCTTTGCCAATCTACAAGGTTCTCTAGTACTAAGCAAGTTTATGTACCCAACTTAATTCAGAGGTAGGGAACAATTGCCAGTCTGCCCAACATTTTTTTTTTCAAATACAAACAAGTTCAGTAACAGGACACAGATGGTTCGGGCAATGATCCCACATTGCGGCTGCACAACTGACATCAAACACAAGGTGCACTAAGAAGACAACATGTGGCTTGCACCAAGAATGCGTCATGACAAGATGGTGTGATGAAGGGATCAGTATGACGTACATGGTAAATCCTCTATGTAATGACCACACTGATGGACTTTTATCAATATTGCACCAACATGCACAAGACACACTAGAAAGTTCTAAAGAAATGTAAAATCTTGAACTCCTGTTGAATTTTAGTTTTTCCCCTAAGACAGTTTCCAAACTTACCAACAACACAAATCAAGTTAAGAAGAATAAATTTGAGTCTCTGATAAAAGGGGGTTTAATGCGTGTGCATAATGTGTCGTCCCAGATTAGCCTGTGCAGTATGCACTGGCTTATCATGGACGACACTTTCTGCATTTATTGTAATTTTCCCTTCTAACCAAAAATCCAGTTTGAGAGGAAAGTGTTGACCCTGATAAGCCTGTGCGGACTGCACAGGAAAATCTGGGACGACACTTTAAGCACATGCATTAAACCCCTTTTTTCTTTTTCTTAGAGCGCGTTTCATTTTCAAGTTTGACATGGTTTCCTCCATGCGCCAAAGGTTAACTGATACCCTCACAGTCTGGTATGACCGGGGACTTAATGGGAATGAGGCATATACCAGAGCCAGGCATGACAGGGGACACAAGAAGGACAACAAAAGAGGCACATGCCGTTATGTCTCGGCTTGAAACAATGAAAGCCCCGTACCCTTCTGATAGGACAGGACTCAAACTATTACATGGAAGGGATATTAAAAAGTAGGTTGTGTAGGGCCTGACAGGCAAAACAAAAGAGGTAAACAGATTTAACTATCTACCTTAGTAAATGCCCGTACTTTACCTGTGAGCAATGATTGGACAAACAGTCAATTTGTCTGCTATTAACAATGATAGAATGTAACCATCTCATCTCGTCTTTTTAGACTTTTTATGAAGAGCAAAAAAGAGGCTGTGCAGCACATTCTTTGTTTTCTCTACATCTTTTTCTATGATGGGACACACACAGTAATGCAAGTGCATTTTATGTATTCCACAAAATGACAGACTGCTACAAATCCATATGAATCCGGCAATTCATACAAAACTGAAAACCATAACCAAGTTCAAGATGGCGATCAATTCCATATTGATACCTGTACTCCATAATTGGGTATGGGCTTCGGGCTAGTCAGCAGGCTAGTCAGCGGCTATTTAAGTTACCACTGGGTAACAGACTGTTACCTGTCCAGTAGGACATGATATAACAGCTGGCCTGGGTGAGAATTAGTGTGATCTGTCACAGTGGACAGTGGATCGGTTACATTGGCTGAAATGAAAACTTCATCTTGTTCAGGCAAATTATTAATATATCCTTACCTTTGGATTTGAGCCTCACTCTTTGAAAATGGGGTTTGATGCATGTACGTAAAGTGTCATCCTATATTAGACTGTGCATTCTGCACAGGCTTATCAGGGACGACACTTGATGCCTTAACTAGATTTTTGCTCAGAAGAGACTTCCTTAAAACAAAAAATATCATAAAAGCAGAAAGTGTCATCCCCAATAAGCCTGCGCAGTCCGCACAGGCTAATCTGGGACGACACTTTACGCTCATGCATTAAACCCCCTTTTTACAGAGCAAGGCTCATTTGGACTTGTACAAAATAAAGATGATTGAACATCTTTTTTGATCATTTGAATGTGCATTTTTTGTCAAAATGCATGAAATTGTAATTCAGTCGAAACCCGATGACTCAAACTCACCGGGATGACAACGATAGTTTGAGCTATCCGGAATTCGAGCCATCCAATTTCTAATATACTTGTGTTCACTAACATATCTTGCGACACATTTGCACCTGCATTTGAAGAATATTTTTACTGCCTAAACTCCGTACTTCTTCATACTACTTTCCTACTGTATTTGAACAAAATACAATTGCCACTGGGGTGCCTGAAATAACCCCCACATGTAACACCTGGTGGTATAAAAACAAAACAGAATTTTGAAAATGGTTTGAGTCACACATTTCAAACAGCATTACTTTCATATTTGTAAATCTCTGAAGCTGCATGAACAACAACAAAAACATTCATTTTAAAATATAATAGCTTCATTAACAAGCAGACGGAAAACTAAACAGGATCTTGCACAAAACACAACCATTTCCATGACAACGCAAGTAAAACAATAACCACTGGTCTTCAGGTGAACTTAAGAGATGACCACCATGTCCGGAACATATGTCCAGGTAATTCACAGGACAGAAGGGGGCAGATTTCAACTTTGTCAGGTAAAAGGAGAGACAAAGCCACTGTCCTGACCATTGTTTCTTTGACAATCAAGATAAATTGGCTGGAAATGCCTGGAAATGTTACTGGCATTGGAGTACTGCAACAAAATCCTATCTAATTGCATGCACGTTGGAGTTAGTCTGTTAGCCCTTAAAATATTAACAGTTAAAGCCAATAATTAACTGAGTATGTTGTGAATTTCAAATGAACATCTTTATGTTTTAATATAATGAAATATGGCATTTGAGTGCAGCAACGAAATCCTATCTAATTACATGCAATTTGGGTTTGATTTGTTTAGCCTAAAATATAATTTATTTTAAGGCAATTATTAACTGAGTATATTGTGAATTTCAAATAAACATATTTATATTATAATATCATGAAATGTATCAGACATTTTATTGTCATTCTACCAAACAAAATCTCATCTTATTTCTATATATTTTATAACACTCAAATGCATCGGAGACATAAACTATAAATACCCTCCCTCAAATTGACATCTTACAAATCCAACTGAAGTGTATAAATAATGAATTCAGGTAAGCCTAAACATTAAATACAAACAAAAGACCAGTTTTTTGCTTTGCGCTGCATTTCGACATTTTATTGCAAACATAAAAAAAATCAATGGGAAGCGCAAGAAAAAAAATGAAACATCCACGAATAAATCACCGCCCATATTTTCTTTGACATAAATGAATCATTGAGGGCTAATCAGAAAAGGACAAAAGAAAGAAATGAGGACCGTAGTGATCGTCTTTTACCTGATTAAAGGATGCCTAATCACTATGACTACTAGCTAATCAAGGGAAAAATTATAAATATGGCCGATCATGAAATGATATCAAAGAATCAGAGACCTGCAGGTGGGAGGGGTGGGAGTAGCCATTTTTATTTTATTTCACTGAATCATTTGGCTGGTTTTAAGTTTTACAAAAACTGAAAACTGCAGAAGAAAAATTTAACTTATGGTGTTCATATTCTCATGTGTTCATACAAAATCAGTCAAAAGTAGTTTCCTATTAACCCTTTGCATGCTGGGAAATTTGTCGTCTGCTAAAATATCGTCTGCTGAATTTCTAAAATTAGCATTTTCTTCGTTTTTTTTTCTAAGACCACTATCAGAATAGCAAACAGTTTGGATCCTGATGAGACGCCACGTTCTGTGGCGTCTCATCTGGATCCAAACTGTTTGCAAAGGCCTTCAAAATCCGGTTCCAGCGCTCAAAGGGTTAAGAATATTCTTACTAATGACTTTACTTTTGACTTATTTCCTACACTTAGTGCGTATTATTTACAAATATTGTTCAATTATAACTGAGTAAAATATTTTGGTTTCTAGAAACAGAGATAAATAATATATATAAACAAGTGATGTGTTTGTGAAACACTATGTCCCCTTTTGAGCAATTTTGACCCATTTATTTGACCTTTGACCATAAAGGATGACCTTGACCTTTCACCACTCAAAATGTGCAGCTCCATGAGATACACATGCATGCCAAATATTAAGTTGCTATCTNAAAAAAAAAAAAAAAAAAAAAAAAAAAAAAAAATTGACTGCAATTAATATGATTAGAAATTTCATTATTCTGCTGTATCCATTAATATTAAGGGTTAACTTTTATTAAAAACATTGAAAATGATATGCATGTAACATATTTAACACCTGATTATTCCCTAATAAAATTTTTATTATCAATACAAGTACAAAATCTTTATTTACGTAATCTTCATTAAATAATGATCCCATATCTGCCATAAAAAAATCAATTAATTTCTAATTACAAATAAACTTCATCTTGACAATACCAAAAATGTACTGTAAGACACTACAGAACAATGAACCGAAATGTCAAAAATATGTTGCCAGGCAATACATGATAACAGCAATAACATTATCTGAATTGCAACAGTAGCAGCTGGAAAACAGGAATATACATTTTTTCCAGGAATTGCATGTTAGCATCACACAGTAACACTACCTGGAATAATTAAAAGATGACAAAAAACCATCTGATATGGAAGATTGAGACTTTGGGACCAAGTAATTACCCAGATATTACAGGCTTATGATCATTTAATAACAGGAATCCCTTCACGACACAGTGTTCTTTTAATTAAAACAGGCGTATCATGACTTGTAACTAGCAATTTTATAACTGAAATCATGCACAGGTTGTTGCCATTCAAATAGCCCTTCAGCAGGTAAACTTCTGAATCAATGCATTGAATGTGTAGTGTTATAAGAGAGACAACTCTTAGCTCACTGGCTGACCTTTTCCTAAACTTCAATGTGAGTGTTTTTTTATTTAATATTTATTTTATAACGATATGACGTACAGTTATATTTAATTGTTGTTTTATGATTATAATAATTTATTTTTCTCATTAATAATTATTAAGGAAGAAAATTTAAAATCATATTCATGCAATATTTTAGATAATGCCTACATTAAAGACTAAAATGAGCCTCGCTCTGTGAAAAGGGGTTTTATGCATGTGTGTAAAGCGTCGTCCTTGATTAGCCTGTGCATTCCACACAGGCTAATCAGGGATTACACTTTCCACCTACCGGTAAATCGTTTTTTTCGCTAAGAAGAGACTTCCTTAAAACTAAAAATACCATTCAAACCGAAAGTGTCGTCCCTGATAAGCCTGTTTGGACTGCACAGGCTAATCTGGGAAGACACTTTACCCACATGCATTGAACCCCTTTTCACAGAGTGACGCTGAAATATGAAAACTATAAAACATGACCTCATCTGACTCATGTTCTACTCACCTTCTATTGCCATCATGGCTCGGAGTTCTCTATTTAGAAGATCAAACCTCTTCTCCAAGTCATCCTCCTTCTCTCTGGAAATAGAGATTTAATGAAATAATCAACAGAGAATAAAAAGAAAATAATCAATTGAGAATAAAAGCAAAATTATCAATAGAGAATAAACGGAAGTGGTCAAAAGAAAACAAAACAGAAATTATCAAGTAAAAAGTAAACAATTAATAAAGAATACAAATGAAATTATAAATAGATAATAAAATAAAATGATCCATAGCTTATATAAAGAAATCATCAGAAGAGAATAAAAGGAAGTCAAAGACACTACACTGAAATAATCAATTAATAAAAGTATATAGTAAAAAAAGAATAAAACGCAAAAAAGGCAATATAATAAAAGTGAAGAGATTAATAAATTTAGAATAAAGGGCCTGCACTCTGCAGTACATGGTTTCTTTTCTTGTTTCTTTTCTTTGTTTTAATTTTTTTCCTTATTTTATTTTTTCCTTTAAGACAATCCACCATAAATTAAACATTTTAATATGGGGAAAAAAAGAATCCACTAAAGATGCATAATAGTAATTATTATAAAGCATGTACTAAAGGTATGTGTCAACCCAAGGCAGCAGACATTGCCTGTATTTTCTTATTGTATTGCACTTATTTGTTTAAATATTCATGCTGAATTGTTCCATTAGCATACATCCATAAAATAATCTTTCAAGTCACAAGTATGGTAAAAAGAATGTATCATAAATCATAATAAGTATTGAAATGAACCATGAGATAATCACTGTAAAACAAATAATGATGATATGGACTCTCACTGCAACTGTAGCCAAATGAGACTATATATTAAAAAAACAGGCTAATCTGGGACGACACTTTACGCACATACATTTAACCCCCTTTTCACAGAACGATGCTCATGTGCCAAGGAAAAAAGCTGACCACGAAAGTCAGCTCAATCAGAAACTTTTGGCCGGTTGACATACAATGTAGATGAATGACACACTGCAAAGAACTGAGTATCCTGTAGATTATCCAATGAGAATTCGTTGTTTTATAACTTGAACCTTTTTAAACTTTCAACTTATAACTATCCAACAATTTTTATTGGATGCGATAATAAACATGATATGCTTAAATATATTACATGTTAAACAGCACATTTTATATCCAGTAGGGAACAAACACATATCTTCCATTATTCAAACCAAATAGGCACTCACTCCTAAAATTTAATTTATCCTATTTTTAAATGGCGAAAAGGCAAGCATGCAAAATGCAGCCAAGTTGTTTAGTTGGACTGTTATTAAGGAATATTTTCTTTCATTCCCTTGTTCAACTTATATAGGGGAAACAGGTTTCCAAATCAGATTTCTTAGAGGGAATTAGAGAAATGGGTTTAAGTCTACAAGATGATCATATTTTCTCAATATACTTAAGGTATTTTCCAGTATTCTCAAAGGATCCGAGTTCTAAATCCGCTACTAAGTCAAATACTCTTGATCCGCGTGCATAACATTATTATCACCATCTTGGTGGTATTAATAAGAAACACTACTTAGAGGCTTGTATGATAACAGGCCGCTATAATTACGGATGTAGGCTTTGCTAGCTTTAATTCCCTTTAATCTGATTTGTATCTGTGCTTTGTTTAGATAATTGGCAATCTCATTTTGCATAAGGAGTTGTTAGGAAGAGATGTTGAAAAAGCAAAACAATATTTTCGCTGTTTAATGTTTTTTTATGAATGGTGCAATTATTTTGAAATATGTAAAAGGAAAGAACTGACCATAGAACAAAAACATCATGTTGTAATATAAATACAGCTAACAAATTTATCCAACATTTTCTTTAGCTCTGTTTGGAAAATATATGGTTGGCACATCTGTTTGCATTTAAACCTAAACAATATCATTTGTACCATATATAATTGGTCATACCACCACGGTCCACAAAATATTTGAAAAATGATTTTAATATTAATTTTCACATAAGGTGCAAGGTGAAATACAAAATAAAATATATGTCAAATAGTAAGATTGTTGTTTTGCCATCTTCTTGGCAAGTCGCTTCCATAAATGTGCTGTTCTTTTTTTAAACTTTGCACATCTCTGTAACAAAAAAATACAGATATTCTTATTATTATATTATTTTCTAATATTTTAGCAAACTCCATGCACCCCATATTTTCATCGTCTTCACAGCAGAAGCAGCACGATCAACACTTCAGGGCAATCTTTGACGGCAAGAGACAGCAAGAGAATTCCAGGAAAAAGACAGTATCTACTCTATCAATCCTGCTTAACACCTGATCAAGCAGAAAAATACTTCACATCACTTCCAGCAAGGCTCAGCACCGGCTAAAGCTGCTTACACTAAGAGCGAACAAATGAGGTCCCAAAAGGAAAATAGGAGGCAGGGATTTAAAGTCAAAGCCGCTTAGCACCACTAAGCCCTTCTGGGAGAGATGGAACAGTGTTCCTGGCGTCACGATATTGACAACAACAGCACATTAGTTTCTGGTAGCGCATGACAGGAAACAACATAGACGAATTGAGAGGCTTTCTGGGCAATTTGATTTATGGTGAACCAAATGTGGGAGTCAGTTCCTTACAGAGTCATGAAATGATCTTCAAATGACGATATGTTGTCATGCTTTGATAAAAAAAAATATTGCTGTATAATACCATTATTATTTTTTAAATTTTTATTTCCCAAAAAAATAAACGACCCTTTAAAAAATTAAAAGAGGGGGTTATTGATTTTTACTTTATACAATTTTCAGTTTGCATATTTTTGTTATACTAAAGTCTTTAGAAGTACGGTATTTCAAGATATAAAATGTGTTATTTTTTAAAACTAATTACAACTCATTAAAGTTCACATAATAATAACAATAAACAGTAAAATTTGTAAAAAAGCCCATGGTGTCCCAAAACACAAATATAAAATAAAATACAACAAAGTGTCTTAAAAGACAAATAAATTATTCTAATATGCGCTTGTAAAAATAAACATTTGGAGAAGAATTTTCAATTCTTAAAACAAACAAGAGCTGTCAGAAGATAGCGCGCTCGACCATTCAAGTGCTTGACAGTATAAAGTAAGCCATCATGGGGTAATTGTTCATATTCAATAAGGTCAAGGTAATATAGTCATATTCTAACTGGAAGAGGACCATAATTGAAACATTTTGATCGCTAATGGAATAATGAGAATAAGAAAAAAAAGGGGAAAAAAATAAAAAAAATTGTCGGGGGGATTTCTGGGGTGGGGCGTGTGGGATGGTTTGGGTGAAGTCCAATGTGGTATGTCAGGTAAGTGTTGTTTTGTCAAAGCATGAATCAAATCTGATCCTAAATAAAGAAGTTATGGCAATTGAATCAAAATTTATTAATTTGACCTTGAGATTATATATATTCCATATATATATAGTCGAGCTAAAAATTGAACAAAATCATATACTGTTTCATTGACATTTTTAAAAGAAAACATTTCTTGACAGAATGCAAAGCTAATGGGGTCGTGTTTTTATCAATTAAATGTGATTTATAATAAAACTACACAAATATTTTCCAATCCCAACTTCCACAAGCCATTCTGACACCACATAATCCCCATTTATTGACAGCAATCAATCAAGGGACATAAACAAACAAACTTTTAACAGTCCGTATTGCTTAAGACTCTATGTTTTGACACCTATAATGCCAACTACTATTTGTTTTGTCACCTTAAATGCCATTTACCATTTGACTTTTTATAAGCTATCAAAGCAAATGTAATGTGTTTAGATAAGTATATTCTGACACCTTTCATTGCCAATTAAACAAAGAGGGCCACAAAGGGACAGTATTATTTTAAAGTACTGTAAAGTGTATAATAAATTGTGAAACTGATTGCTTCATAAGTTAACACCAAATACCCTTACAATCTGAACACACAGATGTGTGTTATATGGGTTTCAAAGTGCACTTACAATCTGAAAACACAGATGTGTGTTACAAGGGTTTCAAGGTGCACTTACATTCTGAACACACAGATTTGTTGTATATGGGTTTCAAAGTGCACTTACAATCTGAACACACAGATGTGTGTTACATGGGTTTCAAAGTACACTTACATTCTGAACACACAGATGTGTGTTACATGGGTTTCAAAGTGCACTTACAATCTGAACACACAGATGTGTGTTACATTGGTTTCAAAGTGCACTTACAATCTGAACACACAGATGTGTGTTACATGGGTTTCAAAGTGCACTTACATTCTGAACACACAGATGTGTGTTATATGGGTTTCAAAGTGCACTTACAATCTGAACACACAGATGTGTGTTACATGGGTTTCAAAGTGCACTAACAATCTGAACACACAGATGTGTGTTACATAGGTTTCAAAGTGCACTTACAATCTCAACACACAGATGTGTGTTACATGGGTTTCAAAGTGCACTTACAATCTGAACAAACAGATGTGTGTTACATGAGTTTCAAAGTGCACTTACATTCTGAACACACAGATTTGTTGTATATGGGTTTGTAAAAAAAAACAACGTCATTGTGACAAATAAATGCCCTGAATTTTGTTAATAATATAAATATGTTTTTCATCAGAGACAACCATACATGTATTAATTAAGTATTGAAGTTTTCTGACCTAAAAGAGTGGACAAAACAGTCACACTCTAAAAGAAAAAAAAACTTTAACCATAAGACATAATGAGAGAAAAACATATATGATATAATGCCGATAAGTTGAAACCATGCCTATTGACCACCCTAAAAAAATTGGAAGTGACTAGCCCGCAAACGCAAACTTTTTACAAAAGCCATTAGGTGCAGGATCTTATATCTGTAAACCACATAAATATCATCCATTTATTATTTCATAACTGAGAAATATTTAAAGAATTAGTTATCTTCATCAAAGCATGCTGCTAACCATTATATTTCACATGAAGACCAAGCCACCCTTATGGAGTAATACCACCCAGACTTTTGGTATAATATCAACATTTTTGCTGACTTCACGTCATGACGTGGTCAGGGGGTATCTAGCAAACGCCGAGACTGTTTCCGCGCACCATGAGAAAAGTGTCAAACGGGCGAACCGATAGTGATCTACTTAAACATGGACCATTATTAGGCCTGATAAGATTAAAGAGCTCTAAGTACCCGCCATAATCCTACTTAGTAAGTTTAAACTTAACATGGGCTGTATTTCTTTTATTTTTCGACATAATGCGGATCAACAAAATGAGGTAACAGGCAAAACATTGAAGTGGCATTTCGGAAATGTTTCGAACATTTGTTTACAACAGTCAAGTGGCAGTATTTAGTCAGAACACATGCGGAGTGAACTAATTGTGCTGCACTGGTCATCGGGGCTGGGAGCTATGGTTTTGGCTGAAACGATACCTAATTAGCGGGGACTTCAAAAGGAATTGGGTAACTAAGTGTGCAAAATCTGCCCCTGACCAATCGCCAGTCATAAGAGAGGCATTTGAGATTGGAATTCAACAAAGTTTTGCACCTGTCAGAAAAAAGGATGATTACTGATATTTACCGCAGTGATGTAACTGGAAAGAATTTTAACGTAGGTAAGGTGGTTATGGCACAGAGTGGAGGACATTCTTTTTAATATACCTTGGCATGAGCCATACGTTTTGGCAGTCCATAATTTGTGTGGGAAATACTTTCATTAAGAAATTGAAACCATTTCTTTCAGACGTTCTTTTAAATACAAATTCCTGGTGGAATAATCCTTCTGGCCTGAACCTAATGTTAATACTTGATATGTCCGTGTCCAATACGGAGTTCCATTTAATAATAGTGTACACCAATCACATAAAATTCCATGTTGAATAATCATCAAAATTCCCACAGAAAATATTGGTGCAAGGGATTAGTTCTAAGGGGTTTAGAATAACACAATTTCAATGTCCTGGGGCCAATAATGTCACATTTACCGATGCAGACAATGAAACAGTATTTCAAGTCATTATTGGCTGCATATTTTTATAACAAAAGTATGCCAGACAGACAAGGTGCTAGAGAAATTTGTAAAAAAATGATTTCAGTGATATTATTCTAACCAAAGGCAGTTGGCATACTGCACATTTTCATGTTTACGTTTAAAAGATATGTGCATTGAGCCATCAAAATACTTTGCAAAATATTTACAATAAGACAACAATGGAAATTTAACATTTTTTTTATGTTTTATTTTGAAGTTTATTCAAGTCTTAGAATTGCAATTAAATGTCCTGTAAAAGATGTTGTTTGTTTTTGTGTGTAAGGTTTTAGTGTGTATGTCATGTTTTAGTTGTGATTATTTTATTGGACCACAGTCAATAAATATGTGAACATTTCCAATAGCATATATGAACCTTGTTGTATTTAATTTTAAAATTGCTCAAAACATGATGGGGTAAACTTAAAGGAAATGTGTTGTCAGAAACACACAGGCCCCGATTGGCTAATTCTGCGATAGTTTGTGCAATTAACTAGGTCATGCACTTCTTTTTTTGATGTCTTTAAGATTTCTTTACCAAAGCTGCAACTACCTAGATTAAATCACCACTTCATTGACTGTGCTCATGATTGACAAACAACTGATTTAGTTCAAATATTGTAGTACAAATGGCCAAACTGTTTGCACCGGTTAATTATAAAACCATAATGTGAGAAGGTTAAACATCACTAAATTATGGGAGAGGAAAAGTGAAAATTGAACAAATAATATTTGATTACCTTTGACTAACAATTCTATGTACCCGAATCAAGACTATCTAAACTTGAATGTTGACTTGAGGAAATTTTGAGTGTTTGGTCACAATTTGGAATAGACTAATTAAACACAAAATCCATCCTTTCCAAAATGAACGTTCAGGAAAATATTACGAGCTATTGACAATTGATCAGAGTGGACAAACATGACGAGCAGTGATTATTCAACCCTGCAGCGAGCTTGACATTCGAGTCCGGCCTAAGTACCTCTTGAGTGACCCTTCGCGGCTGTTGGAAATACTTGCAAAGATTTGTATCGGTACTTCGCAAACATGGTAAATGCATGATATTTTGAGAAGCGAGTAATGCAGTTTTGCTCTAAACTTATGAGATACGACAAATAACAGTTCTTGAATTTCAATTAGCAGCCAAGAGGCAGAGAGAGGCAGATTTGAACCAATATTGACGCGGTCACAAAATCATAATGACCCAACAGTGTTGGTAGAACAGGTGGGTTTGATAAACAAACCCTTAGAAGAAGTGACCAAAGTGAGCCATCAAAATTTCATACCAAAAATGCTTGTTCAATTACTAATTATAAATATCCAAGGACATTTTGAGCTGAATAATGTGATCGACACATGGGTTTNTTTATTCAAATTTATAATCTGGAGGCGTACATTTCTATATCTTCCTTTTGCAGAATGGAGGGAGTGTCAATGCTCTAGTGGTGATGAACTGGAACCACACCACAAGGTTGCAGTATTTGAGTGTGTCTGACGTCTTAGACAAAGCTGTCCCACAAGCTGTGCTTAAAAAACTACTTGGCATCCCCTCATCCATCTTGCCAAATTCTACTCACACCCCAAACCATTTCAAAATACTCACAGATAAATATAATGTGCTGTTATTATGGGTAGAAATAGTTTCAGGTTCATAACAATAAGCAAAGTGAGAACCAGATGCACATGTATTGCCTTTGACTTACAGAATGTTGAGCTGCATCTGGCGCCGTATCAAAGCGTTCCTCTTGTTGACCAGTAGGAACCACTCCTGTAGTAGCTTCTCCTCCTTGGCCTTGTTCATGCCTGGAAACCATGTAAACAAGCATGAATTACCATGGCATTGTTCATTACTGGAAACCATGTAAACAAGCATGAATTACCAAGGCATTGTTCATTACTGGAAACCATGTAAACAAGCATGAATTACCATGGCATTGTTCGTTACTGGAAACCATGTAAACAAGCATGAATTACCATGGCATTGTTCATTACTGGAAACCATATTAACAAGCATGAACTACCATAGCATTGTTCATCCCTGGAAACCATGTAAACAAGCATGAATTACCATGGCATTGTTCATTAATGGAATCCATGTAAACAAGCATGAATTACCATGGCATTGTTCATGCCTGGAAACCATGAAACCATGTATAAACTATGGCTGCATGGCGTTGTTCATGTCTGGAAACCAAGGAAACAAGCATAAATAACTATGGCCTTGTTCATGCCTGGAAACCATGGAAACAAGCAAATTCGTTGAATTGATATCCCCCGCCAAACTAGAGCTTTGTCACAGACGTGATGTATACCCCCACATGCTGCATTGAAACAGAATATATACAAAGGGCCATAACTCCGTAAATAACAGATGTTGTACAATGTCATTTAGCGTGCATAATCCTCTTATCCATACATACCAAGTTTAAATGAAATCCGCCAAAGCACTTCCAAGATATGGCTCCAGACACAAAAGTGCTGGAGGGACGGACGGAAGGACAGATGGATGGACAATGCCAAAACAATATCCCTCTACCTTTGGCGGGGGATAACAAGCATACATTACTATGGCATTGCTCATGCATGGAAACCATGAAAACAAGCATGGATTACTATTGCATTGCTCATGCCTGGAAACCATGGAAACAAGCATGAATTACTAAGGCATTGTTCATGCCTGGACACCATGGGCACAACCATGAATTACTACGGCATTGTTCATGCCTAGACACCATGGATACAAGCATGAATTACTATGGCATTGTTCATGCCTGGACACCATGGAAACAAGCATTATTTACTATGACATTATTCATGCCTGGAAACCATGGAAACAAGCATAAATTTCCATGCCCTATACCTAGTTCATGCACAGAAACCACAGAAACAGGCCTAAATTTTAATGGCTTTGTTCATGCCTGGAAACTATGGGAAAAAGCACTGGAAACCACAGGAAAAGCTTAAGTTTTCTTTTTCTTAACCCTTAACTTCCTTCCAACAACCAACTGATGATTTTGGGAAAACAAAAGAATAACATGCCATTAAGTTATGATACTTACATAGATTTCACTACAAACCTCTGTAGCAATTACTTAATACCGGCAATAAACAAAATTAATGTTATGTAAAACAGAAAATAATACTACCCGAAACTGAAAATACTGCAATGTGAAACTGAAAATTTTATTATATACCGGTTTAACTGAAAATGATGCAATATAAAACTGAAAATAATGCAATGCATAACTGAAGAATGTCTTTGCACATTGTGAACAAATGAAATAAGGAACAGGATAGTTCAAGCAAATAAAAAAACAAAATAAAAACGAACTTTGTCACCAACATGGCTTTTACCCCAGAAACGCTTAGTCGCAGTCATAGCAGCAATGCCTATGGCTTAGTTCAATGGCACATAATTCAGGAAAAAGTGAATCACCTTGCGTGAAAATTGTGTCTTAACAAATCCACATTTTATTGTGATGGTATATATTAAGTTTCAATTTAATGCTCGGCAAACTTGTTAGTAGTTCACTCCACAAACTTAGTACATTTTTTGCTTCTAACATAAACGTGGCTTACTTCAAGGGAAAACTAGAGCTTTGTCACAGACGGGACGTATACCCCCACATGCTGCATTGACACAGAATATTTTGCATGCTGTCTCACAAAACAAGAGAAGCTTATTTATGGCAATTTTTAAGAATTATTATGCCATTATCATTTATGGCCATTTTGACCTTTGAACTCTTGAATTCTTTCGCATGACACGCCGTCCAATGACTGTGAACAAAATTAATGTACAGAGTCATTTTAAAATCTCACAATGAATGACATAGTTATGGCCCGGACAAGCTCATTTATGGCCATTTTTTACTTTTGAACTCCAAGTGTAACCTTGACCTTGGAGATATCGACGTAATTCTTTCGCATGACACACTGTCCAATGATTGTGAACAAATGTACTGAGTAATTTTAAAATCTCACATTGAATGACATAGTTATGGCCCGGACAAGATCCTTTATGGCCATTTTTGACCTTTGAACTGAAAGTATGACCTTGACCTTGGAGATATCGACGTAATTCTTTCGCGCGACACACTTTCCCATGATGGTGAACAAATGTACCAAGTCATTTTAAAATCTAACGATAAATGACAAAGTTATGGTCCAGATAAACTTTCGGTTTAAAACACACTAAGTGACCCCGTGACCTAGTTTTTGACCCGACATGACCCATATTCAAACTTGACCTAGACATCATCTAGATAGAACTTCTGACCAAGTTTGGTGAAGATTGGATGAAATTTCGGGACAGACCGACCGACAAAGTGACTCCTATATAGCCCCCGTTACCAATGGTAATGGGGGTATAATAACTCAGGATTAAGAGGATCACTGCATTGAAACATTGTGTCTTGCACATCTACAAAATATGGATATGACATTTTTCAAGTTTCAATTGAATTGCATGAGAAATGAGAAAGTGGTTTGCTCACATGAGTCGTGTTCTGAGAAAACTTTGCATAATACTTGTGCGTAAATTGTCATCCCAGATTAGCCTGTGCAGTCCGCACAGGCTAATCTGGGACGACACTTTCCGCTTTTATAAAAAAATTCGTTTAAATGAAGTCTCTTTCTAGCAAAAATCCAATTAAGGCGGAAAAGTGTCGTCCCTGATTAGCCGGTGCGGACTGCACAGGCAAATCTGGGACGACACTTTACGCACATGTATTATGCCCAGTTTTCTCAGAACACGACTCATTTGATGATCCTGCCATGGCTTAGCCTTAGTTCAGAGGCAAATAACTCAGGAATGATTGGATCGTTGGGCATGACAAATGTCTTGAACAGCTGCACTTTATATTGATGATATACAGTAGATCAAGTTTCAAGTTGATTGCTTGAGAAATGAGAAAGCTCTTTGCTCTCCAAACTTATTGCATTTGAAAAAAATAAACAGACTTAATCAAGAGCTGTGTTTTTCAGAAACACAATGCCCCCTAGTGTGCTTTAAAGCCATATATTTGACCTTTGACCTTGAAGGATGACCTTGACCTTTCACCACTCAAAATGTGCAGCTCCATGAGATACACATGCATGCCAAATATCAAGTTGCTATCTTCAATATTGCAAAAGTAATGACCAAGGTTAAGTTTTGGGACAGAATGACAGACAGACAGGCCAAAAACAATATACCCCTTAAAAAAAAAGAGGGGGCATAACAACAACTGACTGGCCGACTTAGTGACTAGAATTTACCACTTTTCAAATTTTGTTTGCGGGGGGTATGATAATTGAAATTCAAAGCCAATGTGTATTGAATAATGCCATCTACTTTCAACACACGAAGCAAACAACAAATAAACTTAACTAGCAAACTTATTTTTTGAAACTTTATAGTTTACTTTGGCTCTTCTTGACAAAGAACCAGTATGATTTTCTAGTCTTAAAATCTGAAAATGCACGATCTGAAAACACACAAGGAATAACTATTCATATTTTCTAACAGAAAAGGTCCATGGGAAAGAACTCTGCTAAAACCAGTTATAGAAAAGGTAAAAGGGAGAAAACAAGAACACAGCCAAGTAACCTGAACACAGGGGAGAACACCACAATACAGCAATCTCTTCACCATAGCATATACATGAGTAACTATGGTGCTTAACCCTTTGCATGCTGGGAAATTTGTCGTATGCTAAAATGTCGTCTGCTGAATTTCTAAAATTAGCATTTTCTTCAATTTTTTTTCAAAGAATACTATCAGAATAGCAAACAGTTTGGATCCTAATGAGAGCCACGTTTTGTGGCGTCTCATCTGGATCCAAACTGTTTGCTAAGGCCTTCAAAATTCGGTTCCAGCACTGAAAGGGTTAAGTTACTAATGTCTTTTTTCATGTCAAAAATAGAACTATAAAACAAATAATTCTTGTATTTATGAAGAAAACATTATGCTTAGCATGCAATCAATGTTGTTAATTCAAATAGAGAGATTAAATACAGCATCAAACTTTTTTTTTTCGTTCAATATATTTTATTCTCCTCATCAATAGGTATGTGAGGGTCGAGGGCATCCCACTCCATACCATACATAGGTTATTTAATTTTGAACTTGAAACAATACAAATACAATATATTTTAATTATGTGATTAAAAAACAATAATGTCAGAAACATGAGTACAAGCACTTGTCCGACTTGTCAGACTAATATTTTATGATCCCCAATGTTATCTGCAAGTCCTACATTATGTGCCAAACCTTTGCACCTTTAACCCTTTGCATGCTGGGAAATTTGTCGTCTGCTAAAATGTTGTCTGCTAAATTTCTAAAATTAGCATTTTCTTTGATTTTTTTTCAAAGAATACTATCAGAATAGCAAACAGTTTGGATCCTGATGAGACGCCACGTTCTGTGGCGTCTCATCTGGATCCAAACTGTTTGCAAAGGCCTTCAAAATCCGGTTCCAGCGCTCAAAGGGTTAAATGTCCATGTTGAGCTCAGATGAGCTAAACAAAACTTTTTCAAGAGAGACAATTAAACTTCTAGTCGTTTTGTTTCGAAATGTCATGACCAATGCCATTGGTCATTCATGAATCCATTATCCAATGCTGTTTAGAAAAAAAGGAAAATTTTGCTGGGTATTATGACAGAACTTGTACACAAAATGGTTCAAAACTGCTGCACAGGACATGCTACGTTTATAATGAACGAGTCCCATGAAGCACATAATCAGAAACTTTGGATACATGGAATTGTTGACAAAGGACATTGAAGGGCATAGGGTCAATATGCATTATTTATGCTTTAATTCTTGCTTGGCTCAATGGGGCCATGGTAGAGTAATATTTAATAAAAACACAGATATGCTTTGGGTATCAACTTATAAAATACCATTTTAAAATAAATTACCACTCTATTTCGTTGTGTGTGGTTTTTTTTTTGCTGTGCAGAAATGTTTTTCTTCTATAAAAGTGACAAACAAGAGGGCCATGATGGCCCTGTATCGCTCCACTGTTTTTATATGCGAAAAAAGCATGCAATGCACATGGGTTGAAATGTACTCAAGCATGTGACTTTCTCTTTCTTTCCCTCGTCCCACTGGGCACTTTAAGTTGGAACGGTGAGCATTTTTATATATGGAAAACGTTACTACGGTGTTAAATAAACAGACTAAAAAGCCCGGGAATTGTCGCACAGGTCCTTTGCTCATAACGTAGGTACATTTATCTCTCCAAAAGATATTGTCGTTCTTTCTATTTCACATATTTTAAGATGCTGAAGATCAAATCTACGCATGTACTACAAGATTAAATAAAGTTCCTTCATTCAATCATGAATCTTTTTTCCAAAATTAAAGTTTGCACAAAAGAGGCTTTATATAAGCATATGTTCAGTTTTGTGACCCCTGGGGCAGGGTCAAATTTGAGCCCAGGGGTATATTTTGAACAAATTTGGTAGAGGACTATTAGATGTCACTACATACCAAATTTAGTAGCCCTAGGCTCTATAATTATGAACAAGAAGATTTTTAAAGTTTGCACAAAATAGGCCTTATTTAAGCATACAGTCGAAACTGGCCTAATGGTCAACTCGAAATAACGGTCAACTACATACAACTGTCAGTCTGGACTCCCCCCGACAAAAATCACTCTATATTACACTTGGGAATAAGGGTCAACTCGAAATAACGGCCAACGGTCAGTATATTTCACTCCCAAAGTCAATTTTGAACTCAAAACAACGGTCACGAGTCAGTCGTTTCGAGTTTCGAAACGTAAACACACAAATCAATCTGCGTTGTCGTATTTTACCTTTGACGTCATAGCGTCTATTGTGCGTCTATTTTGCGGGTAAGGAATCTGATTGCGATAACTGCCTTTGATATGATAAAAGCGGCCCGCTGCGAGAAAACAAATAATAGGGTGTTGAGAAGGTTTGTTTTCCGGGATAATTATGGGGGTATCTTCAAAATTAAATATGTCAGTGTATGTAACGCGTTTAAAGTAATTATCGCTTATTAAATGACCGCTAATTATTACATTGTACTTACAACCTTGAGACCATAAACATGCGATTTCATTGAAAATCTGAAGAAAAATCGCGCTCGAGAAGGACAACCAGGTGATGCTGGTGGATGCTGGTGATATGTGGATATTGTTTCGAGTGAGAATGATTGTTTTTTGTCTTTAAGTTTTTTTTGCGTGATGTGATATGTCGTTTGGTGAGTAAGAATGATTGTTTGTGGTTTGATTGTTTTTGTATGAACATGATTTTAAGATAAATTGTGCGTAGATGTGTTTAAGAAAAATGATGTTTTGTGATGTTTGGGTACTACTAGTAATAAATATTGAAACTTTTGGAGTCTTTTACATGAAAACGATATCGCTATGCCGTACTTTGGGTTTATAACAGCGATGCGCTATTACTTTTGCGGACGTGAGGTCATTGACACATGCCAACCGTTAGGTAAAAATATCTTCCAATGAATGTAAAACGAAATGGAGGATTTACCGAATTAAAGAGATGCATGAGTAAACAACATTATTATCGTTTATAAACTCATACGTTTAAGAATAGGTATGAATTTAAATCAAATTACAAGAGTTCCGCGGTCGGAGATGACCGCATTGAAGCCGGATTTTTGATTTAAATGACAGGAAAGTACCTTTCGTGTTTTTGTCAATGCAATACTTAAATTACTGAAATATTGTTCAAAGGTCAAAATGAAATGTAAGTACTTTTCAAGGCATGAGCAAACCTTGTGTTATGTTTTGAATGCATGCATATACATGAACAACAATAACATTTAAGGTCACAAATATGAACTTGAATTGACAATTAGGAAAGTTTGATCTCAATTTTTTTATTAGCAAATTAGTAACATATTGTTTGAAGTTTCCATCAATTTCATTATCAAATGTAAGAAAATAAACTTAGATGAAATAATACTATTTATTGTTTTGCTTTCACATACCTACACAGAAATCCAGACAGCCTTATGATCACTCCAAAAGGTTTCTATCACACCAGTTCTAGCAGATAGATTGGACACATAAATATGATCCAAGCTTGAATGATAGTCTGTGGTTTCACTTGGCGGGGTAGCCTTCAGTCCACTCAAAGACATGAACTTCTGAAGTTTTACAAGGTCAGAGCTTGGTTTTC
>VMBQ01002118.1:0-11678 GCA_007657795.1 Dreissena rostriformis | reverse complement strand
GTTAGGTAAAAATATCTTCCAATGAACATGTGAATGAAATGAAATGTCGGATTAACCGAATTAAAGAGATGCATGAGTAAACAACATTATTATCGTTTATAAACTCATACGTTTAAGAATAGGTATGAATTTTAAACAATTTATAAGATATTAATTTGTAGTATTCACTATAAATAATTTATGTTATACTTATTTATCGGCAATAAGCCTTTTTTAAATTAGCTATGTTAACGAAACGAAACGACTGGGTGGAGTAACGACCAAGCAATACTACCAACTGACCAATGATCTAAAAAGTGGTCATCTTAAAACAACGGCCACCTGTATACAACGGTCACTTTGGTCATTTCCCTTGACTGACCGCTGTTTTCAGTTTCGACTGTATGTTCATTTTTGTGACCCCCGGGGCAGGGTCAAATTTGACCCCAGGGGCATAATTTGAAAAAACTTGGTAGAGAACTTAAAGATTTTAATACATACCAAATTTGGTAGAAATAGGCCCAATGGTTATGGACAAGAATATTTTTAAAGTTTGCACAAAATAGGCCCAATATAAGCATATGTTCAATTTTGTGACCCCTTTGATCCCAGGGGCTTAATTTGAACAAACTTGGTAGAGGACTATTAGATGTCACTACATACCAAATTTGGTAGCTCTATGCCATACGGTTATGGACAAGAAGATTTATTTAAGAGTGTGTTCATTTTTGTGGCCCCCGGGGCAGGGTCAAATTTGACCCCAGGGGCATAATTTTAACAAACTAAGTACAGAACTATTAGATGTCACTACATACCAAATTTGGTAGCCCTAGGCCCTACGGTTATGGACAAGAAGATTTTTAAAGTTGGCAAAAAATAGGCTTTATATAAGCATATGTTCATTTTTGTGACCCCCGGGACAGGTTCAAATTTGACCCCAGGGGCATAATTTGAACAAACAAAGTAGAGAACTATTAAATATCACTACATACCAAATGTGGTAGCACTAGGCCCAATGGTAATGGACAAGAAGATTTTTAAAGTTTGCACAAAATAGGCTTCATATTAGCATATGTTCAAATTATTGACCCCTAGGGCGGGGTCAAATTTGACCCCAGGGGCATAATTTGAACAAATTTGAAAGAGGTTCAACCCAGGAACATTTGTGCGAAGTTTTATCAGAATTGGACGTAGTTTAGGAGAAGAAGATGTTTAAAGAAAAAGTAAACGCACAAAGGCATGCACGCACGACGGACACAGGACCATGACATAAGCCCCGCTGGCCTTTGGTGGAGCTAAAAACCTTTTTTGGTCATTAACATAGACAGAGGTCTTGACAGCATGTTTATTGAATACCAGGTGGTATGCACTCGGTGGCGGCACATTTTGTCAAATTAGAAAATATCGATGACCTCAAAAAGGTGTAATAACCCTTCATCCGTAAACACAAACTGTTTATACAAAGCCAAACAATCTTTTTTTCTAAATGCAATACACATCCTACACTATCATGGCGATAAGAAAAACTACCAGTCTGATACCGAAAACAAACAAAAATGCCCGTACTTTTGTTCATGCAGTGTCGTAGCTTGTTCTCCAAGATGGCCGCCCGACAGTCGATCTGTGTCTGTTCACGCTCCAATGCCTCCATTTCATTAATCACATACTGGTTGGTGTCCTTCAGATTCTGCAACAGGAAACCATGGACGTTTATTTGGATAACCCTTTTCCACTCAGAAGCTTAGCCCTTTGCATGCTGGGTAATTTGTCGTCTGCTAAAATGTCGTCTGCTGAATTTCTAAAATTAGCATTTTCTTCGATTTTTTTCAAAGAATACTATCAGAATAGCAAACAGTTTGGATCCTGATGAGACGCCACATTCTGTGGCGTCTCATCTGGATCCAAACTGTTTGCAAAACCCTTCAAAATACAGTTACAGCACTCAAAGGGTTAGTGAAAGTGGCTAATGCAATCAGCATGAAATCAGAACAGCCTGTGAGTAACTCACAGTCTGTTCAGGTTTTATGCTGTTTGCGTCTCATCAGTAGCTTAGGGTTGGAAATGAAGCCTTTTAAGCTTGAATCTAGTTAGAAAAGTCTTTGATTTAATGAGATTTTCTAAGGGAATACAAAAGTGTCAAAATGCATATCTTAGTGGTAAAGGGTAAATAAAAATGTGTAAATTTCCCCAAAACAATATGTTTCAAATGAAAAGGTTACCACAATATTACCGTTTTTTTCTATTTAAATTAAATAAAAGAAATGAAACAACACGACACATTTCCAAAGCCCTTAATTCCCAGTTTTAAAGTGTCACATAATTATAAAGCTATCTGTTTAATCAGCTCAACAAAAGAAAATAAAAGTAATAAGTTGATTTCGGCAATATAATAAATGTGACCTCTACTGTGTTCACACTATTTTAATATAGCTTTATATTGAAGACTACCCTGCCCTTGATGTATGCAATGTAGACCATGTACAATGTAGAAATAAATGTAAAGTAACTAGTACGCACCCTTGATCTAAAATATTCAATCAGTAATAAATACTTAACTGACAAACAAATTAGTATGCAGGACCCGCTACAAATGCATGCAATTTGAGACAATATATTTGGTACATAGATCATTTATGTATACCGTAATTACTCTATGTTTTCGGACACTTAGTTTTCGGACACCCCATTTTTTAGCCTAAATAATTATTTTTCCTGACTCATAATTTTCGGACATGCGGGTTTTCGTCCATAATTAATGACTCTTAATTTTCGGACAGTATATTTTACAGCGCTATTTTTCCATATTTCGGTCCTGTTTTCATTATCTGATTACACTTCGATCATGGGGTTTTACAACAGGATTAATGTCATAAAACCTGGCACATGCATGCCTGAGGGCAATGGACCATAACATGTGCGTTATTGGGTGAATTTCCTTGTAAACTGGTAATAAACAATGGTTTCACCCGGAAGGATTTGAAATGATGTTGTAAATGTTAAAAGCCATAATGGAACAATAGGATAACGTCAATTACCACGGTGGTGTCAAGTATGATAATCTTAAACAACTTTCTTTTGAAAATTAGCGTTATGCCATTTACCGGGCGTAATGCCAATTAACAGTTCAATTTATACTGTACTATGCCCCTTCTCAGAAAGATAACTGTGACTAATACTAAACGCTGAAAGCGTGATGTACTCTATTGCAAGTTTTACGAACAATTGAAGGTGTTAGACAATGACTAATGAACCAACAAAGAATTCATACTTTGCATTTTTTTTTTAAATTGCATTAATTACAGGTGCACACTAGAGAGTATCGGTACATAACATGCTCAGCTTTGAACTCGTTGGTCAAATTACAGCCTTGAAGTAACTTTCTGTAAAATAAATTAAGCATTTGAAATTATTTCAAATGCAGTTATAACATATTTAAATGTAATTTATACAATATGGCATAGTATTTTACAAGCACGTGATATTACCGGTAGTCGTTGATACAACTGAAACTATTTTCTGACACTTCAATTTTTTCACTCTAACTTTTGGACACCTGTATCTTGTGAATATTTTTCGTATCTAAGTTTTTCGGACACGGAAAAAAAAATAAAAAAATTAAGTGTCCAAAAACATATAGTAATTACGGTAACACTTAGGAATGACTGAGACACATTGCATTGTTAAAGTTATAATTGCAATACCTGTGCCTGCCGTAAGATTTCTTCAATGTCCAATAGGTCACCATCATCATCTGCAGCTTCTTTCTCTGAATAATAGTCAAATTAAAATTACATGGGTATTCAAAAACAAGATATACTGCAAATTCATTCATTTTCATTGACTTAACCCTTCGAGTGCTGGAACCGGATTTTGAAGGCCTTTGCAAACAGTTTGGATCCAGATGAGACGCCACAAAACGTGGCGTCTCATCAGGATCCAAACTGTTTGCTATTCTGATAGTGGTCTTTGAAAAAAAGTGAAGAAAATGTTGATTTTAGAAATTCAGCAGACGACATTTTAGCAGAAGACAAATTTCCCAGCATGCAAAGGGTTAAAATTATGTGGATTCATAAAATCATGCATTTTAGTTTGATCTTATATAAATGGATTTTGTACCATGTATGATAGACAAACTTCAGACCTGAATGCCAAATAATATTGGTTTCACAATATGTCTGTAGTACACAGATGCAACGACATTCCACTTTTGTCACAAAACTCCCCTTATGTCAAAACCAAGTAACCAAAATACCCATGTTCAAGAGTTCACATGCTGTTGAATACGTTTGTTAAGTTTCATCACTCTAGCAGCAATACGTTTTGAGTTGAACGCAACACAAGCTAACCGTCTGGTTATGTGGAAAAAGACCAAACCAAAATTTGGAGGCGCAACAGTTTAAATGCTGATTTATATTTGTGTCACTAAAGGGGCAATGATTTTGCAATTACTTGCTTAACAAAAATTTAAAAATTGGAATTTTTGGCAAAAAAAAGGGCAAAATTACTGATTATAAAAACACACACCAAAATACAGAGGTGTGCAAGTTCACATGCTGGTTAATCTGTTTGTTAAGTTTAATTTCTCTAGCAGCGATACTTTTTGAGTTAATACCTGAAACTTAAAAATATGATAGACAGAATGGCAGAAAGCAAGAAGGACACAAAGACATCAGGAAAGACAGACAAGGGGAAAAAATCTTTATCATGCCCCCCCTACCGCCATTCCGTACATGTAAATATATTAAGGAGCATTATTTTAGGCAATTTTTCACCAAGGAAAACTAGAACTCCGCAAGTTGGATGTGTCCCCTGATGGTAAATGGGTTAACCAAGAAATTGGCCCATTTCAATAAGTCTAAGTCCAAAATAAGGTCAATGTCAAGGTCAAAATGAGGTTGGGTGATGCTGGTGTGTGCAGGGTGATGAGAGACAACATCCATGCAAGTATCAAAGCTCTGTAGCAAGCGGTATTGATGTCAAGACAAAACGGTCAAAATGGGTAAACCAAGATTTTTGTACGGACGGACAGGACACAAGGGATATGCCTCCCGCATCGTAGATGCTGGGGGCATAAAAAAATCTATCAAAAACATTTAATGTTTAAAGAAAAGCTCAAGACATAGTAGTTATGAACCTTTGTTGGGTCGCGGTCACAGATTTCGAAATCTAAACGCGGACCCTAAGTTCAAGGTCAAGGTCACAGGGGTCAAAACTTTTATGCGCATGGAAAGGTCTTGTCCAGATACACATGCGTACCAAATATGAAAGCAATATCTGAAGGGACACAGACGTTATGAGCTTTTTTTGAATTGCGGTCGCAGATTTCGAAACCTGAACGCGAACCCCAAGTTAAAAAATTTCATGCACATGGAAAGGTGTTGTCCAGATACTCATGCGTACCAAATATTAAAGCAATATCTGAAGAAACACAGTTGGTATGAGACCTTTTCGAATCGCGGTTGCAGATTTCAAAACCTGAACGCTGACCCCAAGTTCAAGGTCAAGGTCACAGGGGTCAAAAAAATTATGCGCATGGAAAGGTGTTGTCCATATACACATGCATACCAAATATGAAAGCAATATCTGAAGGGACACAGTAGTTATGAGCCTTTTTCGAATCGCAGTCGCAAAGTTCAAACCTGAACGCTGACCTCAAGTTCAAGGTCAAGGTCACAGGGATAAAAAATTGTTTGCGCATGGAAAGGTGTTGTCCAGATACACATGCGTACCAAATATGAATGCAATATCTGAAGAGACACAGTAGGTATGAGCCTTTTTGTATCGCGGTTGCAGATTTCGAAACCTGAACGCTGACCTCAAGTTCAAGGTCAAGGTCACAGGCGTAAACAATTGTATGCGCATGGAAAAGTGTTGTCCAGATACACATACAAAACAAATATGAAAGCAATATCTGAAGGGACAGAGAAGTTATGAGCCTTTTTCGAATCGCGGTCACAGATTTCGAAACCTGAACGCTGACCTCAAGTTCAAGGTCAAGGTCACAGGGGTCAAAAATTGTATGCGCATGGAAAAGTGTTGTCCAGATACACATGCATACCAAATATGAAAGCAATATCTGAAGGGACACAGAAGTTATGAGCCTTTTTCGAATCGCGGTCGCAGATTTGGAAACCTGAACACTGACCTAAAGTTCAAAGTGAAGGTCACAGGGGTCAAAAATTGTATGCGCATGGAAAGGTGTTGTCCAGATACACATGCATACCAAATATGAAAGCAATATCTGAAGGGACACAGAAGTTATGAGCCTTTTTTCGAAAAGTGTGACGCCGAGGACGCCGCAGACGCCGCCGCCCACGAAGTAACACCTATATGTCCCCTGACCATAGTCAGGCGACACAATAAAACTTGCACATCAACAACTTCATATTTTAAGGAAAAATGCATTCAAGTTTGAATGTTGTAAATTGAATATGTGAGAGTACTTTGTTGAATAAGTTTGTGTCGGCCGACAGACGGACGTCCCAAGCGATTCAAGTACAGCCTCGTCCTTGCAGAGGAGGGGAGGATTTAAGGGAATAATTTTAATGAAATCAATATTGCTGTTTTTGTTGGTGTATAACTGCTTAAAGTGGGCCTCGTTCTAGGAAAACTGGGCTTAAGCATATGTGTAAAGTGTCGTCCCAGAATAGCCTGTGCATTCCCCACAGGCTAATCAGGGACAAACCTTTCACCTAAACTGGACTTTTGTTAAGAAGAGAACTGCAAACTGAACAGGCTAATCTGGGACAACACTTTACACACATGCATTAAGCCCAGTGTTCCCAGACAAAGGCTCAATTACACTTCCATAACTTCATAAGACACATATAATTTAAGACTAAGTAATGACTACTTGAACCATGAAGCATATGGTTCATAACAACTTGAATTACTCTTTAAGGACTTCATATAATATAAGACAAAGTTATAACTGTTTGAACCATGGGGCATCAACTTTACAGGTACCTGTTTGAGCACCGCTCTGTCCATTGAAATCTACACTGGTGAATGAAGTCTGTGTTTGTGGGGCCACCTTTCTATGCGAAGACGCAACTGCGGGCTGAAATGATACAAAAGAATTATAGGAATACAATTTAACCCTTTGAGCGCTCGAACCAGATTTTAAAGGCCTTTGCAAACAGTTTGGATCCAGATGAGACGCCACAGAACGTGGCGTCTCATCAGGATCCAAACTGTTTGCTATTCTGATAGTATTCTTTGGAAAAAAATCAAAGAAAATGCTAATTTTAGAAATTTAGCAGACAACATTTTAGCAGACGACAAATTTCCCAGCATGCAAAGGGTTAAGAAACATGAGCTGAAAATGCTGTTATGTTAAAATCTTTTTATTTTAGCTCGTTTGCATTTAAGTACGTACTACTTATTTGAAATGATCTTGAGTCCGTTTCCTGGGCCTAAAACCAGTACTTTGTATCTTTGGGGGAGATCTAAAGAACGCTCCTACAGTGGGGATCGAACCTGTGACCCCCCAGTTGCTAGGCGGACACCATATCCATTACACCACTGCGACTGTATAAATGAAATGCTGTATTATCTTATAAGACCAAGTTTGCACATTATGAAAAGATCCAGTCAATAAAAACATCATTTGAATGCGAAATGTGGCATTCGTAACATGCACATTTTGACAGAAGCTGTGTATGTATCATGTACGTATGTGTCAAAAAGAAGAAAGATAAACGATAAAGTATCATTTTCAAACTTTCCACACATGTAGCCTCTTTTCCTGTATATTTGGCACTTAATAGTTAAATTGACTTTTTATATGGCATGAAAACAATTTCAACACAAGTGTGACATTTAATTAAAATGTGTTCGTATATACAACAAAATAAAAGAAAAATGGTTAAGAAATTATTTATTTCCAGAGTAACAGGCCAATTCCAGTAGGCATCATAGCAGACCTGATTTGTTTATATCTTTCCTATCAATCTGTGCAGACCTGATTTGTTCATATCTTTCCTATCAATCTGTTCATTCATCATTTTGATAGGAAAACTCTAAACTTTCGTAACAATATTGATATAAATCATTGAGTAAATCTTCTCACAGATTAATAAACACCAAAATACTGTTTTAAAGCCGGAGACGACATTTTCATATTTTTTATTGTATTTTTTCGTTTAAAGGAACTGTCTTCTTAGCGAAAATCCAGTTTCAGCGGAAAGTGTCGTCCCTGATAAGCCTGTGGAGAATGCACAGGCTTATCTGGGACAAGACTTTACACACATGCATTGCACCTCATTTTCCCAGAGCAAGTCTCAAATGCACATGCTCTTTCTTATATAAAATAGTATGCAAACTGAACTACTTATCATGCGATATCCAATTGCGCTGATTGGATACTATTGGAGACTTATTTAACTCTTTCAGTGCTGGCACCAAATTTTGAAGGCCTTTGCAAACAGTTCGGATCCAGATGATACGCCACAAAACGTGGCGTCTCATCAGGATCCAAACTGTTTGCTATTCTGATACATGTAGTATTTTTTGCAAATAAATCGAAGAAAATGCTAATTTTAGAAATTCAGCAGACAACATTTTAGTAGATGACAAAAATCCCAGCATGCAAAGGGTTAAATATGGGATAACTGCAAAGGTGCCTGCAGTTCTACCTCCTGAGACTCCTGTGGACCCGGAAACTCCTTCTCAAACCCAGGAGACACCGGAGAGGTGAGCTGTATCTTAGGCCGGTTTAGGCTCATCTTTCGTAGCTGGTGGTCCGCCCTTGACCCGGTTGAGTCCTTTCTGAACGGTTCGGTGGCTGGCGTCATCTCCACTGACTTATCTGCAGAGACATGGGCTGGTTTTAATACTGGTTATGACAATAAAATCAATGACTCGGTGTTAAACTGTTGTATTTTATTTACATTTCCATTTCAGATACAATAGTTTTGCACTAAAGTCTTAAAATGTGTCTTGAATTTAAGACTACATGCACAAAGTTGCAACAGATAAAGTGGCATAGATACAATTTGCAAAATAAATTAATGTAAACCATATTTCTAGTGTATTTTGGACAGAAGGAAACTTAATAATATAAACTGCTTTTCAATCCACAATCAGCAAGTTTTCATTATAAAAAGTTTTAATGTGTACATACAGAAACTCAACTCACCAGTTTAGTGTAGACAGTCAGGTTAGAATACACAAAATAGATATATTGTACCTTACACAAATTTGTCCTGCTGTATATCTATGACCGGTTTAGGTCTGTTTAATGTGATAGATGAAATAAAGTGCATATGTTCATGTCAGTAATATGTTTATGAACTGCGTGTGCAAAATATGGACTGCATGTACAAAATATGGGCCGCATGTACAAAATATGGACTGCATGTGGACTTTACTGTCCAGGTAACAAGCATCTTACTTGCACCGTGCGGTAGCATTTTATTGTATTGACACTGACACTTGCGATTGTTTCAAACCAAAATTATTTTATTATTAATAATTATTATAATTATTTTAAATACATATTTTAAATTAAAACTATTTCAAAGTGTGCATATGCTCTGGATTAGATCTTACTTTGAAGATAATACAATTTTTGGCAACCTGTGTGTTGTTAAAGTTGTTGATTAGACACTGGTTCATACATAGGAGTAAAATGTTCAGTACAATATAAGAAAAAGAAACCCCAGTTCAGGTCCAACAGCATTAAAGTGACCCACCGGGCAGCCCCAAACTGTAGATGGACCTCACCATTCTGCTTCAGTCCATATTCAAGTTGAGGCTGCTTGACTTATCACTGTTATGGCACAGGGCCCTTAGTGGGGTTTTCTATTTCTTAAATGTGGCGTGTTTTGAGNTGCATAAAAGACAGTGTTTTATGCTGTTTATGACAATGTTAAATACATCATAATTCCTTTATTAAATAAGCCTGAGTTCTTGGCCAAAAACTTGATGTGTACAGCATTCATGTACACGGTTATGCTTCACGCAATCTGAAATTTTGGCACTGAATTCAGACGTATTCAAGGGTTTATTCTTAAATCTTACAATATCGGCAAAAACTGCAAGAAAAACTGTCTTTTATTCACCTAATAAGGATTTTTGCAAATGTATTTCAATTACTTAAGATGCAAAAATAAAGTTCTTAACCAAGTGTTTACATTCTGTCCAGTCCCTGTGTAAACGCTTGAAAACCCCGTTGATCCTGCACCCTGTTTACATCCTATCCCAAAAAATGTCAAGGGTCAAAGCAATTATTTTATTCTACAGCGTTGTGGAAGACAAGACAGGGCTTCGGAAATCTAAAATTTGGTCAACAGGGTTATTTTATTATTAGACAAGTTTAGTTTTCCTGTCAACTTGTCTGTAGACAAGTACATTATATGGCAGTTGGAATAATGTAAAAATGTAAAGTTTATTTTATGCTTAAACAATTGATTACCAGTAAATAAATAATATGTGTGTATAGGTACAAATATATCAGGAAGGTCTGGAATTTTGAACTCATAGTAGAAAAGATATTTGCAGTGATTTTGGTATTTCAACAACCCTGCAAGTAATTGTGTATATGCCAGTAATACGAGTCAAATATGTACATTTTCTGCTTATACACTTTCAGCAAACCAGTTGATATAAACAAACCAGTAGATATAAGCAAACCAGTAGATAGAAGCAAACCAGCAGATATAACAAAAGCGGAAGAGGTGCCATTTATTACCTACCCTGCATCGTGACTAAGGAGACAACCTACCGTGCTTGGTGATAGTCAGATAGGAGCGCAGCAGCTGACGGTGGTACAGGGGTACTGTACAACAGAGTCACAAACATACCATACAACATCTCAGTACAACATGCAAAAGTGTTTCCATATGATTGATGCATATTAAGGAAGAAATGTTTTGAAGAAGAGTATAGTAAAAACTCAGTAAGGCCTTTATGTCTACCCGCTCATTAGCCGGGGGTATTTGCCATTAGTATCAGTTTTGGTAAGTATCAGTAAAAAGACTACGTTTTGTGTTATTAAAGGCCCTATAAAGGTGACGATCCGTAATTATTTACCGATTTTTGAATATATTTTTCATAGTTTATTTATAAAGGTTATCAAAAAACAATATATATATGCTATTGGACATTACCATAAAAAATAAGCAATACAACTTGTTTTGAGCTNAGACCAAACCAAAATTTGGAGGCGCAACAGTTTAAATGCTGATTAATACTTGTGTCACTAAAGGGGCAATTATTTTGCAATTACTTGCCAAACAAAAATCTAAAAATTGGAATTTTTGGCACAAAAGGGGCAAAATTACTGATTATAAAAACACACACCAAAATACAAAGGTGTGCAAGTTCACATGCTGGTTAATCTGTTTGTTAAGTTTAATTTCTCTAGCAGCAATACTTTTTGAGTTAATACCTGAAACTTAAAAATATGATAGACAGAATGGCAGAACGTAAGAAGGACACAAAGACATCAGGAATGACAGACAAGGGGAAAAAATCTTTATCATGCCCCCCCTACCGCCATTCTGTACATGTAAATATATTAAGGAGCATTATTTTAGGCAATTTTTCACCAAGGAAAACTAGAACTCCGCGAGTTGGATGTGTCGCCTGATGGTAAATAGGTTAACCAAGAAATTGGCCCATTTCAATAAGTCTAAGTCCAAAATAAGGTCAAGGTCAGGGTCAAAATGAGGTTGGGTGATGCTGGTGTGTGCAGG